>DWAJ01006648.1:0-10162 GCA_018238005.1 Eurema mandarina | reverse complement strand
GCGAAGGGTCGATCCAAACACCGGAAAAATATATTTGTAATCTACATTTGTATTTTTCTGGGGTCTGGGTGTTGCTATGTATTGTATGTATGTATTTACAAAAGAAAAGTATGTATATGTAATTTATTCCGTTATCTAGTTGCCATAACACAAGCTTCTGCTTAGTTTGGAACTAGATGGCGCTGTGTATAAATGTCCTGACAATATTTATTATTTATTGTAAATAACAATTCTTGAGTGCACAGCATTGTCCAGTAACAGTTAGAAAAATATAAAAGTGGTTTAACCTACAATTAGATTAAATTTAATTTATTTAGTTACAATAAAATTTCATAAGTTCTTTTGCTATAGTCGTAAGCCGTGCATTGTGCAAGTCTCTCAGTCTGTCTCTCTCTTTCTCACTATATCTCTCATAAAAAAGCAAGCCATAATTTTATTTATTTTTAAATGAAAATTTAATAAATACTATTCCTTCAATAATTAAACGTAATTAAATTCGTTCCATCTATTATATTCTTAACTAGCTGTTGCCCGCGACTTCGTCCGCGTTTACTTTCATAAAAAATTTATTCCCCTGGAAACTGGATAAAAAGTATCCTATGTCCTTTTCCTGGTTCTAAACTACTTTTCAGCTTCTACTAATTTTCAGCCAAATCAGTTGAGCCGTTATCGAGTTATAAATGGTGTAACTAACACGACTTTCTTTTATATATATAAATGCGAGCACAAAAAATAGCTTGTTGCCTCTTAGTCGTTAGTTAAGTTGACAAATAATTTCGAATTAAGTATTAAATTCGATTTTATTTAAACGAAATCCTTTGTAAGCCGTTGGCAAGTCGCTTAAATTGGTTGTAGGCCGTTGTGTGGTATATAAACCTTCTTAGATAAAAGGACTAACAAACACAAAGACAGACAGCCTCTCGGGAAATGCTAATCTTTTCTTACATAAGAACCTTCATCTAATACCTAATAACAAATACAACAAAAAAATCAACCAAATCGGTCAAGCCGTTTTCATGTTATGTCGTGACAACGTAAAACGGGTTTCATTTATATGATATTTAGATATTTAGATAACAATTCTTTCACTATTTAATCGGGGTGTTCATAGACACCTCTTAAGTTTTTTTAATCGAAACAGTAGTTCCTGAGATTAGCGTGTCCAAACAAACACTTCAACTTGATAATACTAATATAATATATTATATAGATAAAAATTATATTTAAATAAAATCCGCCGGGTCCAGCATATGCTAATAAAAAATCGGTTTGCATGCCCACGCCATTTGCATGCATGCATAATGCATGCACACATGGCGTTTGACGTCCGAAATTTAAATTTGAATTTAAAATTCAAAATATCGGGAACCGGTCGCGATGCTACATAATTTTTAGTGCCCCAAAACTTTTCCGAGCTAAAATTATTATTGAAATAAGAATTTATTATTTATTAATTTTATTTCTTGCTAATCGTGGACCCGCATTTATGGATGTATTTGATTAAGTTAGTTTTGGACATTTGATTAAAAAAACGGCATGTAAATCAGTATAAGTAGAGTCAAGAAACTTTAGCGCTGAACGAAACCTGCGTAGAAGTCAAAAATAAGGTATCGAGGGTACGGCGCGTGATCGTCGGGTGCGCGAGCGTTGATTGGTTCCCCATAGTGTTGTCTTTCTCGCACCAATTCGTCAATTACGAGCGCGATTCTACCGATGCGCAGCTATTCTCGTCCAGCGCTAAACATCCGTGACACGACCTATAACGTACTTTTAAAGATATAAGCATACATAGGGACAGACAGAAAGCGACTTTGTTCTATACTATGTAGTAATAGTGATAGTGTGGCTAATTTACATATAAATATAATTAAATTTATGTAATGTGCTTTATCTATACTAATATTATAAAGAATTAAAGTTTGTGTTTTGTTAAATTGTAAGGGATTACCCCTTATCTACTGAACAGATTTTAAAAATTCTTTCACCAATAGAAAACTACATTATTGCCGAGTGTCATACGCTATATAAAAAACTGAAAAGGTTAATTAATATTATGCCCAAAGAAGTGGGCACGGGTCAGCTAGTGTAAATATAATCGTATATTTTTAATGAACTTAAGTTGTAGCTTTAACTTAAACTAAGCTATGTAAAGTCTATTTTGTATGCATTTCTACCTTTTTTTTATTTCACTAAATGTTAATAATACATTATGATATTTGATGCTTCAAACAATGTCCTTCCTTACCAAAGTAAAGCATTGATCATTCCAATACAGTTAACCCCACTTAATTCAAAATAAACATTAAACTAACCCCCCTTTTTCTATTTCCAGCGCTCGCCCTCTGTGACTGGTCGAATTTGCAACTACGTCGTCGGAACCTAGCCCGCCGTCACTGCGGCCCGAAACAACATACCGACAACTTTGCACGCATTGGTTCCGTCGCCACCTTCGAAGCTATCGAGCTCATACAAACCCTGAAACACGTCACGAGAACTTCCGACTCCCCCATCAACCTAAAACCCCTCCTCATGTCAACAGCCATGAATATGTTCGCCAATTACATGTGCAACATCCGCTTCGACGAGTCGGACGCTGAATTCAGGAAAATCGTCGATTATTTCGATGAGATCTTCTGGGAGATTAACCAGGGTTACGCTGTTGATTTTCTGCCCTTCCTAGCGCCTTTTTACAAGAAACACATGCAGAAGTTATCTACGTGGTCGCATGAGATCCGATCCTTCATTTTATCTAGAATCATTGAACAGAGAGAACTCAATTTGGACACTGAGGCGCCTGAAAAGGACTTCCTAGATGGGCTGTTACGAGTTCTGCATGACGACCCATCAGTCGATAGAAATACTATCATCTTCATGCTAGAAGACTTCTTGGGTGGACATTCTTCTGTAGGAAACCTGGTTATGTTATGCCTTACAGCTGTAGCGAGAGACCCTGAAGTTGGAAGGCGAATTAAAGCAGAAATAGATGGGGTTACTAAAGGTAAACGTGCTGTTACTCTAACAGATAGACCGTTGTTACCTTACACAGAAGCTACAATCCTAGAATGTTTAAGGTACAGTTCGTCACCGATCGTACCTCACGTAGCTACGGAAAACGCAGCTGTATCAGGCTATGGAGTTGAAAAAGGCACCATAGTCTTCATAAACAACTACGAACTAAACATGTCAAACAAATACTGGAATGAGCCGGAGAGATTTGATCCATCCAGGTTCTTGGAGAAAACCAAAATTCGCGTGCGACGAAACTCTCTTTGCGATTCGGGCATGGAGTCTGACAGCGAGAGAACAGGACCAATTGATAAGACCAAGGAAATGGAGAAAGAAGTCGTGTCTGTTAAGAAGAATATACCGCATTATTTGCCTTTCAGCATTGGCAAGAGAACCTGCATAGGCCAGACCTTGGTCACAACTATGAGTTTCGTAATGTTCGCTAATATTATTCAAGAGTTCGATGTAGCAGCAGTATGCAAAGAAGATTTAAGACAGAAACCCGCTTGTGCTGCCCTACCCAAAGACACGTATCCGCTATACCTCTTACCGCGAAAACATTAATAAATATTTATTTTTTTAGGTAAAATCACCGTGTTGTATTGTGTCTTAGGATTAGGAAGATATTCCATTACCGAATTTATTCGGTGATATTTACCGGTTTTTTTTATATACATTAAATTTAAAATTTTAATGTTGGTTAAAATAGGAAATACAAACGTTTGAGATTTTATAACATACTTCACTAGTTCCATATTACTATTGTTTAAAAATCTAGATATTATATTTTTTATGTATCCCAAATTGAAATTGAACAAAACTCTTAAAACAAACCAGTAATTTCCGGACTCCATGAAAAAACAAACATTGACTTACTGGCAATATCAAAAAGTTATTTTTTTAATTTTTAAACATAAAATTCTGTTCCATCAAGAAGTATCAATATAAAGAATAACTCAAATAATATATAACGTCTAATCCTACCTAAGACACAATACAGGTAACGGTTTTCGCTCAAAATCTATTTATTTCTCGAAATAATTGCATAGGGTTTAATTTTTCGGTTAATTCTGGGACAGCTGTTCATGTGACGCCATTTTGTATCCAAAGATTGTACTTCTCGTGTAGGTAATGACTTACTTTAATGAAAATTTGTTATTTTATTTCTACTAAAACGACTGCTTGTTACATGGACTTTGATTTAAATGTAGTTAAGTATTGCTTTTAAAATTTTAAACGCAAAAGGGAATTGTTTAAAAATTATTCTTCTTTCTTGTTGTAATGGCATGTGTAGATAAAAAAATAAGTTTCAGGGTCGATGTTTGGTTGTGGCAATCAGCAACACGTGCTTCCAATACCACAGACAAACATCGACCCCTTAAAATTAAATCTATATAACGTACATATATATTGACATTACATCTGACAGCTGTCAAATGCGTTGTCAAAAGGTTAATAACCTGTTCCTTAAAACGGGTAACTTAGACATTATGATTAAAGTAACAATCATAGACTTCTAAATTTCTTTTTTTTATTTTTTTTTTGCTTCACAGAACCTCATTTAGATATACCTATTATAATTAAAATGTATTAATCTTTTAGGTATGTGTCTTATGTAATATAAAAACTTATGTAATATTATATTATTCAAATTAATGCACAGATTAATAATATTGTATCTCAATTTAGTGTAAAAACTTTTAAGATACCAGTATAATGTTGTCATACGTTGAAAATATTTATTATGTATTGTTTATATTATATCAAGAAAGATTTTTTTTTTAATTAAGGCGGCATATCTAACCTCTTTCGTTTTCTAATTGTGTTTAAAGTTTTATAAGCAACTTAGAATATAATACTTAGATTAAGCAACAAGAGCAAAAACCTTACTCATTTTTGCTTAGCAAAATAAATAATACTTTGAATTAATATTTTGTATTTTTTTCGTCCTAACCACTGTTTCAAATATGAGAACTCCTCAAAAAAGATAATAGATTGTTGTCAGTCTATTTGAGATATACTTTAATTTCATTTGAGTTTTGATGCATTTAGTGCAAATTTAAAATGTTAAAAAAGATCTTAACAGTTATTTTTTGATTCAAAAATAATTTTTCTTTGATAAAATAATTTAAGAATAATGATAAAATTTTAATTGTATAATGCATATACTTATACGCAGACATAGTGTATTTGAATATATGTATAATATAATATTACATATTTAAAAGAATGAAAAGTCGAACGCGAAAGCTCGTATTTACTTGCTTGTTGAGAATAGAAAGTATTTAGGTAGTATTCTGTACAAAAATATCTGGTTTTCTTAATTTACGTACTCGTAGTACGTAAAAATACTTATAAGTATTTCTTAGTATTATTAAAGAATGAACGAGTGACAATGCTTGAATACAATTTAGATCCATAATTCCTAAAGAATAAGGACCAAAATTGTATAAAATGAACATATTATTCATCTACCGTCCCTTTAGAAAGAGACCATCAACCAATTTGTGCTTTATACCACGCTGTCCCTTTCGCACGATAATTTACCCTGTGTAATCCCTACTAATGTTATAAATATGTCTGCCTGTTACACTTTCACGCCAAAACTACAGAACCGATTGTAATTAAATTTTGTACACAGATGGTCTAGAGTCTTAGATAAAACATAGGCTACTTTTTAACTGGAAAAAAACGGTAATAAGGTCGGGAAGTGGGGGTCAAAGTTTATATGAAAGTCTACGATGACGGAGTCGCGGGCAGCAGCTAGTTAATACATATGTTTTACGACCATTGGTTGTAGTGATAACACGGCTGTTTTCTGCGCTATGGATTGTGGGTTCGATCCCCGCACTTGACGCATATCAGCGTTTTCCAATAACAGAGCATACTGCGAAATTTCGATTAATTAAAGAAAAACATTTGTTAATTGTCTGTCACTGCACATGTAATTGCACGCATCGAGCGAAAGCACTGCTTAGTACTTTTGAGAGCTCTCGATATATGAATGAAGACAGTATATTATATAATGCTTAAAATTCCGTTATACATTTGTTTTTCCGGTGTCTGTGAGTTGCTATGTACTGTATCTATGTATAACAAAAAGTATATGTAATGATCCGTTACTTAACAAAAACAAGTTCTGCGTTACTTAAAAAAATATATATAATTCAAAGGTGACTGACTGACATAGTGATCTATCAACGAACAGCCCAAACCGCAGGACGTATCGGACTGAAATTTGGCATGCAGGTAGATGTTATGACGTAGGCATCCGCTAAGAAAGAAGTTCCCGAAAAACCCGCGGGAACGGGAACTAGCGGGAATTTCTTTTTGTATGAAAAATCTAAACCGCTTAAGTTAGACGCTTGAAATTTTGGCATGGGAGAACACACTGTTTATATGAAAGTCCTCGCGGACGGAGTCGCGGGCAACAGCTAGTTATATTATATAATGCTTAACAATCCGTTATACATTTGTTTTTCCGGTGTCTGTGAGTTGCTATGTACTGTATCTATGTATAACAAAAAGTATATGTAATGATCCGTTACTTAACAAAAACAAGTTTTGCTTAGTGTGGGACTAGATGGCGCTGTTTTAAATAAGTGTCCTGAAGTATATTTGCAGACATCTTAATGTGCGAAAGAGAAAACAGTATACGAAGTTGAAATTAGTAAACTGTCTGTTAGCGCTGGATCAAGGATCATTTAATTAGGGATGTATTTAACATAATTGAGGACGGTATAAAAATAAAAGGTACTTCGTCGACAGGTTTATTGCAAGTGAAGGTTTACATGCATAGCTTATAACTAACTTAACGCAGGAAGACAGATGCATCGCATTGCCATTAAAAACCGTAAGGCGTTTTTTGCTTGAACAACTTTCTCTTTCTAAATAAATAAATATTTTCAGGACATTTATACACAGCGCCATCTAGTTCCAAGCTAAGCCAAAGCTTGTGTTATGGCAACTAGATAACGGAATAAATTACATATACATATTTTTCTTTTGTAAATACATACATACAATACATAGCAACACCCAGACCCCAGAAAAATACATGTGTAAATTACAAATATATTTTTCCGGTGTGGGAATCGAACCCACGACCCATCGCGCAGAAAGCAGTTGTGTTACCACTGCGCCAAGCGGTCGTCAATATGTATCTATATCCTTTTGTTTGCTTTGAACTACGCATCCGATTGTCATGCAATTTTTTTAATAGTTAGAGTGATTCCGAGGAAAGTTTATATTTGTACTACATTTATAATAGAGAGCGAAACCGGAATAGGTCTCTAGTATCCTTATAAACTTTTTACTAATATTTTTAATGAGAAATACGTTGTATTAATGTATAAATGTACGTAACTCTTTTACGCGAACACGATTCATTCGATTTGGATGAAGTCTGGCATGCAAGTAGATTCCTCGATTAACATAGGATACTTTCTATCCCGGCATTGCCCCGGGAAAAGAAACTACACAGGCAAAACCACAAAACGCGGCCAGTTAAATATAAACATCGAAAGTTCTAAAAGGTTCGTTCAAGGTTCTGCATAAGAACTCTTGACACGCTTAGCTTAGGTCAAACCGCGAACACTCCTCTATTACATTCTACAATAGATTTAAGTGGTCTTAGCAGCTTTTTGCAAGACAAAGCGATAGAAAAATATATTTATAGTGCTACGATTAACAATGGGCTTTACGAGCTTCAGTTAACCTGTGAGGGAGACAAAAGGCAAGCAAAATCTTCACCCTACGCATGTGAAATAGTGCAATCTTTTGTTTTGTTACTCTGATTAAATCAGGTTTGATCTATGTTGTTTCTATCGTAATAGTTGAAAAGTTCTTCAGAACAATGTTATTCTTCATCATCTGTCTTTCTTTTGTCAGTGTAAAATCCTTTTACGGCTACCGCGTCCTCGGAGAAGAAGGAGGCAGTTATTGGTTCTTTGTTTTTATAATATGAAGAGTGGAGACGAGCTGGGCGCACTCCTGATGAAAAGAGTAACGCCAGCCCATAGCCAATGCAGTGCTACCCGGAACTTTAAAGCCCAACTCCGGGCAGGGTGCACTACACCGACGCTCCCCACTTTGAGTCATCAGATGTTAAGAATCATTAGCCCAGTAATTTCACTGGCTACAGTGCCCTTCAGGCCGGAGCACAGTGACATTTTCACATCACTGTAGGCAGTAGAATGTCTGGCACTGTGGGGTACCCACAAAATAATCTTAATATTATGTAAGTAAGATGTTCACTGTTTGCTGGCACGTGTTTAATCTACATAATTTTTGTTTCCGTGACAATACCGAGATAAAAATCTAATATATCTTTATCCTACACTTCAACCACACAAACTCTCGTTTTTTTTATATATACTAATACCCCACTGGATAGGACGAGCCTGCAAACCCTAAAGTAGAAACAACTTGATATAAAATCTGTGCCCTTAAAAAACAAAGCCCATCGAGTCCGAAATATCTTGCCCCAACTTGAATAAAGATATATTGGATTAATAAATGTTTCAATCAAATTTAATATCAATCGGATCTTATTGGAGGTCTGTTTGTTGGCGCCGATCCAAAACTTGGATTGCATAATGGGAACTTCATTGCTATGTATTAGAAACTCGATGCCATGTGGTTGGCGATAATATGAAAATCTGAAAGTAAAATTGGATAGCTCAATTATAGAGGTAAAGTTTATTGTTCATGGGCTAAGAAAGTCTATTAGTCTATGTCTTATGATGGTTTCCTTGATGGTAAGAGATTACCTCCACCCGTGTACTGAACAAATCAATATTGTATACGTTGAGGATCTAAAATAAGAAAGAATAAAAGGCTTTGCGAGTAAAGGAAGTGGAGGATAGGATAATAGAAGACGGGAAGAGAAAATGGGTCTCCAGAGTAAGAATTTCTCAAGTTCTTAAAGGAAGTTTGTCAAGTTGGACTTTGGACCCAAGACTACCTTTGAGAAAGGATTTTCATCCTTTAACTCACACTAAGCTATGTATGATACAATATATGTTAAATGGATAGAAATTGGGATCAGGTTCAATGTGATTTTTTTATGTGATGACGAGCAGCGGAGCAGTAGTTTTAAATGCCGGCAACACACTCGTGACAACGCGAGTGTTCATGGGCGGCGCTGATCACTTAACATCAGGTGACGCGCATGCTCGTTTGCCCCCAAATATATTAAAAAAAAATAGCAGATGGCAAGCGACCATCTCCACATAGACGCAAATCTAATCAGAAAACATAGCTCAATATTATTTTGCCAACGTCAACAGTTTCAACGGAACAAGTAAATAACATGACTCACTTGTACCAACAAATTAAAAGATCAAATGAAAACGCTTTAAGCGATGCCATAATAGAAATCTGAGGATTTTTCTTACTAATAAACGGCGCGATTTGGAGAATTTCAAAGGAGTTGCCGGCTAGGCGTTGATCAATACATGAAATAGGTCGCTTGACAGGGACGTTGTTAGTTCGTTATATCAGATTTGTAGCGCCAACTACAATGGGAGACATTTAAAAGCATATGGTTTAAATGGCGCCTGGAAGATAACACTTATTCGCCATGTTAAATTAAACAGTTATTTGGTTATTTATTCAAAGTCAACATCAAAGTTAAAGGCAAAGTCAAAGTCAAGGGCAAAGTGAAACTGAAAGTCGATTTTAAAGTCAAAGTCAAAATCAATCTCAATGTGTGTATATGTACTAACTGTATATGTACTAACTGTACGTAACTGTGCAATGTATATCTACTAACTGCTGCCCGCGACTCCGTCCGCGTGACACCCCCCCTTCTCCCCTTTTAACCCTTTTTCCCAGTAAATAAGTATCCTATGTTCTTTCTCAGGCTCTAGACCATATGTGTACTAAATTTCGCATTTATAATATTAGTATGGATACAAGTAAAATACATATGCAACACTACTAAATAGTTTTAGTATTCAAAACAATTATTCCACCTAGAACAATTATTTACACATTATATAGTTGTTGTGTGTCGCAACCAGCTATTATAGGGCGCGTTACTCTACCATATATACTAGCTGTTCCCCGCGGTTTTACCCGCGTAGTTCCCGTTCCCAGGGCACTACCGGGATGTAAGCTATCCTATCTCTCAAGCTGGATCGAACTGTACATG
>DWAJ01006647.1:0-10162 GCA_018238005.1 Eurema mandarina | reverse complement strand
TCAAATGGGAGACAAAGGTAGTACCTACTTATAATATATTGGGTTTGTTACATTTATTTATTACTAGCTGTTGCTCGCGACTTCGTCCCCGTAGATTTGTTTTTCCATTATTTCTTCACTCCTATTAGTCGCAGCGTGATGTTATGTAGCCTAAAGCCTTCCTCGATAAATTGTCTATTCAATACAAAAATAATTTTTCAATTCGAACCAGTAGTTCCTGAGATTAGCGCGTTCAAACAAACAAATTCTTCAGCTTTATATATTAAGTATAGAAGTTTAGATTAGAAAAATCTTTATAAAAAATACAAGATGGGAATTCTACAAAACAATAACATACGTTACCTTACCACATTTAAAATCTTATTTTTTATATATATTTTCAGTTACAATTTATAATTTACAGAATAAGACATAAATTTAAATCAGGAAAGAGACGACATATTACTATTTAAGCAGGTACATAACGTCATTGTATATTTCAAAATTCACCTTAGTCTCGTCTAACTCTTCCAACGAATTGAAGCCTGGGTTCTTTTTACCGAGGCTAGTGAGCGCCACGCTCCCGACGTCGGGCAACACGTCCGTCACCACGAAGGCTTTACCTAGTTTCAACTCACATGATAACCTGAAAATGTACATTTTGTTTTCATTTAAAACTGGCGACCAGCCCCGACTCACATGTATTTATTATGCATACAATATAACTACACATAAGCCTTCCTCTTGAATAACACTATCTATTAATAAAACCGCATGAAAATCTGTTGCGTAGTTTTATAGATTTTAACATACATAGGGACAGACAGAAGAAGTCGTCTTCGTAGGGGAGGAACTTTTCTTACAATGGGGAATTCCTCACAGAAACATCGATTTAGCTAAAATTTGCCCTGCGATTAGATTGAACTCTATATTAATAATTTTTTTCCTGTTATTGTCACGGGAACGTAAATCAATTAGTTACATTGTATTACTTCTTAATACTACAAGCTTATTATTACTAGATTTTAACTCTAAATTTAAAAATTAAAACTCACTCATTTAAGTATTGACAAATTTTGCCCCCACTCTTTTGGTTGATCTCTTCGGCGGCAGGGGTCAGGCTAAACTTGTTATCTTCTTCGTACACTCCTAGCACTAAGCCATTCTGTAATTATGCAATCAAATTATATCGTTTGTAGATGCGAAATAAAATTAGCTAATAAAAAAGCTAGATTATTCGTACCGAAAATTTAGTTCCAAGTTGTTTTGAAATGCGCAATAGTGTCGTTGAATTATTTAAGTTAATTTTAAGCAAATAATTTTTATTTAATACGAGTTTTTAACCCAATTAATCATTACCAAATATCAGTTTCTACCTATCGAAGAGAATCATAGAGATGAATTTGTTTAAACAAAAAACAAACTTTTCTGTTAAAAATATGTCAGAAAGCTTAAATAATATATCATTCAATATTTCCCACATTAAATAGCTGTGTTAGTTTAGTGATACCTTATTCCCAATTCCTGATGATGCTTCATCAGAAGCCTGTTTCAATTCTTCCTTTTTCTCGCAAGCTGGTGAATCTACTTTTCCACTGCAACTTCTAGCGGCAATACTTCTATATCTACCTACAGATAATAATCTGCCACTTATAAATAATTTTGTAAATGCCATTATCAAAATTTCAAAAATAAAATATAACAATAATCAGCCAACCTGATTATGGTCATATTTAAACAGAGAATGATTTTGTTGTTTATTTTTACATATTTCGCCTTATTAAGTACTTTAATAAAATCGGTGAGGATTCCTTGACATTTGAAAAAAAAATGCAAAAAATTGTGTGATAATCAAACAGTATTGAAATCAGTTCAACTATTCAAGTGATACTTTGTTGATTTATTTTTATATTATAGACAAAAGTTTTGTTTTAATAAAACAAAGATAATACTATTAATAACATTTAATTAGAAAATATAAAAAATTTTGCACATTATGTCATATTAAAAAAAACTATCAAAATCTACTTATTAAAGTTCAATTTAAATGCAGTAGTTTTAGGAACATGTCTGATTGTGAGTGATATTCTTGTTTGTCGATGAAGAATGTCGCCAGCATCATATGATATTCTATCTAAATTACATAGAGTACTATCTAATAAGTCTTCAGTTTTTTCCTCAATTCCATGCAAATAATGTTTATACAATTCATCTTGTAATATTAATAAGCTTCTTGGCTCAAGTAGGATTGAAAAACATGGTTTCAAATTAACATTCTCATCTGACAGAGGTTCATAGAATTGAAGAACAATATGCGAGCCTACGGAAATTGTCGTTATTGTTGGATAAAACAATGATCCATCTAAATGAGGTAGAATTCCTTGCCCTGCTGTGTACTCATTAACTAACACATGGTTTGGCGTATTACCACCCATTAAATTTAGCCCATGTATTTTTTCTAAGTAAGTATCCAGCCAGGATGGTATTTTCTCAGCTATCATTCCTTTATTATGGGGGATTCCACCCCAATTTTGTAGTCTTCTGTTTGATAACTGAGTCCATTTTGGTTTGGGTACAGCATATATATTTGAAATTATATTTCTCTCTTCATCTTCTGATATAAATTCAGGTACGTAATAAGCAGTAGCTGGCTAAAATAAAATATAAAAAGGTTTACAAATTTTGAATACAGAATAAAGAAAATCTAACTCATAGTCAATAATAATATAACTCATATTATTATATTATAATAAGTTGATTAAAGTTTTATAAAGACTATATATAAATAATGATTACTCTATTTTATTACTTACCCCATTAATTTTGTATTTATCTATACAGAGTTCGCCATGCCTTTCCACTGACTTCATTTTTCATTATCAAATTTAAATTATAATGAAACTTTAAATTGTTTTTCATTTATTTGTTATTATTTTTCTGTCACTGTCATTTATCATAAGTCAGTTGTCACTTTGTCAATGGGCCAAAAGTGAGCTGAAAGTGGTTAACACTTAACGGTAAATCCAAAATACATAATTATATTGCGTAAAACATACCTATAAAATATGATATACAGTAACTGAATGAAATGCGCTAAATAACACATTAAATATTAAGCTCTGTAAGATTATAAAAGCTTTAGGAATTAAATTATTGATAATCTGTTATTTCGTAATCAAGGATAAGACGTTTCGTTTTTCGTTTTACCGTTATAACGATGAAACCTTTTGTACAATTACTTGGCTTATTGCAAAACATTAATAATATCGAACTGATTTTTTTATGTGCTATGTAGAAAAAAAATTATTTCTTTTGAGTCTTCTACTTCTATCAAGACACTTAATTTTTATATCCTATAAAATGACATTTGCATTGAACGATACATTGCAGTAAACGAAACATGTACAGCTATCTTTTGACAGAAAAGGACTCGAACAGGCGATAAAATGTTATTTGTGAAAATAAATTTGTAAATGTTCAATAAATCGGTAACAAAAGAATGTAAATTACGATGGGTGGATGTATTGGAATCACTCGCAGTAGAAGCGGGCCGATAGAAGAATCGTCGGGGACGGTGTCACGGCCGAATTCAGGTAGCTACGTGACCAAATTTGTCGCCGTGGAGTCGGGCATGAAGTGATTAAAATGTTACATTTTAGGTGGGTTGCGGAAGAACCAGTCGCTGTGTCACGAGACGATCCGCTGGAAATCTGATGTGCCGTTGACCGAGGGCCAACTGAGGAGTAAGCGTGATGAGTTTTGGGATACAGCGCCGGCCTTTGAGGGTCGAAAGGAAATCTGGGATGCCTTGCGAGCGGCGGCAGTCGCAGCCGAGGCCATGGACTTTCAACTGGCGCAAGCCATTCTGGATGGAGCGAGTGTATCTGTACCCAATGGATATTTGACTGAGTGCTATGATGAATGGGGAACGAGATATCAGGTACGTACATTTATATTAAAAATTATGCTACTCATGTTACAATATTCCTAAAGCATTACAAGAAATGTTTATATTAGCATTCAAAGCATTTATTACCACACAATGTGAATAACAATGGCTCATAAAATATTCTCAAATTATTAGTCATAAAATAGTTATTTAAACTGTGATATAACTTAATGACTTTAGAGATAATAAGTGTCCTTACATAAGTAATTTTAATGTCTTTTTAAACAGCTAATACTGTTAATAAGTAGAGGCTTAAGAATATTTTGTGGAAATATAATTTCCTCACTGCTGTAATTTTGTGTAAGACATGATATTTATATTTACTGATGTGTATTTTGATATGATTATTATTATTAAAGCTTACAGTTTTTAAAGTGATTTAAATGACCAGTTCAAATAACATACTAAGCTTATACTTCTTATAATTTTAACATTGTGTTATTGTATTTATACATGTGTCAGTTATAGACAATTTTAATCATTTGAATTTAATTACACTGGTTTCTTTAGTATTTTAAGAGCCTTAAGAGCCTTCTATGTTTACAGACTAGGAAGATTCAAATATTACAGCAAAAGTACCGATAGAAATAAACCCTTATTATTCCAGGTACCGATATACTGCTTATCAGCCCCAATTAACATGGTGAAGGAAGCCAGTGGACGGGACTCTCCGGCAGACTGCTCAGAACCTGTGGAAGCAGGTTCAGAAATGGCTCTGCGCCTTCGACTGTCTACTACATGCAAAGATCTGATGTTACCTGTTGGCTCGAGACATACTATTGCTCATTGCAAGGCTAAGCTTCAAGTGAGTGGTTTTGCCAGTTTTTATGAATGTAATATATACTGCAAGGATTCAAGTGTTACCTGTTTTCAAGCACATTAATCATGTATTTACATATTTTCTGTGTAAAATTAGATTTTGGATGTGAGTATACATATGAAATCTATATCAATAAAAATGAATTGTTGGTTGCCGATTGAGCTGATTTTGGTTTTAAAATGTTTGTCGTAGTCCAGGGTAGGTCTAAAACTTGGAATACATTCGAATAATCGCCGGGAAAACTATAAAAACAGCCCTTTTCTATTTTTCATACTAAAGCTTATTGAAGCAGTACGAAGCCTGCTGCGTCAGCTAGTATTTAATAAAATCTAATAATATCTGAAGTTTTAAGTTTACATACAACATAGAACATAGGTGTAACTGATGTCTGAGAGTAAAGTTACCTTTCGTGTTGTTTCAATACACTAATTATCTTCGATCAAGTGACAAAGAATAGTCAAGCACCATAATGCTTATGGGTAGTGATAACTATCATAAAAAATTGACTCATGCATCTCAAAAGCTTCTTACTGCTATGTGATAGTGCTCTAGGCAGTGTTTCACAATACAACTGTATCGTTTGCAGCAGCATTGTTTAAGTCTTCAAATAAAATTATGTTAAAATTAAATTGAATCACTAGACTCTAGCTCCTAATAAGTTGACGAACGCTCGGCGCAGTGGTAATACAGCTGCTTTCTGCGCGAAGGGTCGTGGGTTCGATTCCCACACCGGAAAAATATATTTGTAATTTACATTTGTATTTTTCTAGGGTCTGGGTGTTGCTATGTATTATATGTATGTGTTTACAAAAGAAAAGTATGTATATGTTACTTATTCCGTTATCTAGTTGCCATAACACAAGCTTCGGCTTAGCTTGGAACTAGATGGCGCTGTGTATAAATGTCCTGAAATATTTATTATTGAAGTGTGTAATGGGCGTGTGGTGGTGTTGCAGGCGGTGTCGGGCATCGAGGCGTGGCGGCAGCGCTGGTTCTACGGCGGCAAGCTGCTGGGCGACCGGCTGGCGCTGGAGGAGGCGCGCATCTCGCCCGGCTACGTGGTGCAGGTCATCGTCAGCGAGCCGCCCGACCCGCCGCCGCCCAGCTAGTGAGTGCTCCTCGCTGTGAACTCACGAGTATACACATTGCATTAAGACACAATTCTGAATATTAAAAACAATACATTAGATTTCAAATTTTCAGTTCTGGTTAGTTTACTATTATACTGTAGCATTTTATTATTTATTTCTCTTAAGATCTTAAAGCCATACTGAATAACATAAAAAACAGCAATGTATTTTAAACAACCCATTGCCATATACGTAATACGTTAAGCTATGATCACGGTATTATATAAGGTTTCAGTTTTTAGACTTAAATATTTTACACCCTGTTTAGTCATTTGGATGTTTCTCTGTGATCATTTAGTCCAATATGATTTAAATTAATATTGACTGTATGTACTACTTGTTTTCAGGAAAGCAATGGATTACCCGTAACTGAATCACGCTTGGCAAGCTCACTCCGCGGCACATCAGGGCGATAAGTTATATTGTATTTGTATCATAAATAAATATAATAATTATTACTATAATTAATTAATCAGTATATAAATTACGTTTCGATTTAAATCGTTAGATGTCGCTGTAATCAAATTTCGTTTTAGTTTGTGAAACTTTTATATGGGCATACTGTTTTATTATTTTATAAAAACATATTTTTTTTATGGATGAAGTATGTTGATAATTTCGTAGTTGAAATTGAATGGAAAGAAATTACTTTACAATAACAATTGGGACCCTTTTATCTATAGCATTACAACCCTGTAAAAGTTTCATGCAAAATTAATATTTTAATTTATATCAAAAGGTTGTAGCGTTTAAATCTTGTGTAAATATGGATAGTTATATTATGTAAGACAGGAGATTGAGTAATGTAAAAATGTCTGCACATACCTAGTTTGTACTTTTCTATGCACCGTGCGGGCGTTTTCAAATAATCTACATATTTTTTAATCAACATCAATAATGGAGGAGGTTTCTCAATTCAATCCTATATGCTTTTATTAAGTTTTCTTAATATGGGAAGAAAAATAAGGGACTTGAGAGTGCTTTATTCATATATAGATCTATTTAATACTTATAAAAACAATTTATTACGGCACATTTAACTCGGAAACAGCTGAACCGATTTTGATAATGTTCATCTTGAATAGCAAGAAATGGATAAAATCCTTTTAAAACATCTAAGGGTTATAACAGGACATATTTAGATAGTATACAATAAATCAAGTATATTTCTATTTTCACATATTTTTTAATTTTCTGTTTGTTTATATTTGTCCTGCTACCATGTAAACATATTACCTACCTATATTTAATTCAGAATAAGGTTAATGTCATAGTCTATTTCATCCATATAAATAATTTATTATAACTATATTTTGTAACTGTTTGATTTTTATTAATTTATTTCAAAACATCCGCACGTTAAATGTATATAGATCTTGTCTGATAGGAATTGCTGCTTGAAATAAGCTTGAGTATTATTATTTTTTTAATATATTGGATATCTAAAATAAAATTATGAATGAATTCGAGCGAAATATTTAAGTGATATTATAATTTTAAATAAATAAAATTTGCCCCAAGTTTATACTAAATTATTTAATAATAATTTTAACGCGAACTTGCATACTATGAACTTCACTGCCGTGTTGATACTGATTATTTTATGATACGAATTTATTTTCTGAATAATTCAATTTAAAATGCCTTTTTCTGAACATAAAGCAACTGTCAAACTCATTTTTTATAGGATATAATTTCCCTCCAAAATACATATTTTTGTTAATTAATTGTTAGTCAGAAAGCGAGATTTATGTATAAATAAGATGATGCATATATTTTGTTTTGTTTTACAATTTTTTCTTGTTGTGTTCAGTTTTTTACGATACAAAAGTATTTGTGGTGCCATTTAAAGCAGTTGCCATGTATAAATAAAATAACAAAAACACGCACCATTCTATATAACTATAAATTAAATACTTTTATATTTATTTTGTTTTATTTTTTCATTTCGTACGAGGCCTAATTATTTATTCCAAAAACATTTACTTATGGCCTAAATATATTTTGAGATTTATCGACTTTTCTCAAACGAAACAAGCTTCAATATTGTTATACTAAATACATATTTTTTTGCTTTTTATAAAAAAAACTTATTTTATAGATGATTCTAATTTAGTTACAGTAAATAGTTCTGTTTAAGTATTAAATTGACTGACAGTATAATTCCGACCAGCGAATACTTAAGTATTGCAGTGATCCGGTTTAAAGCTCAAATTAATGAAATAACATATTTTTAAGTCATGATCTCTAAGTTCTTTCGTTTTGACTTTTCTAGTGCTGTTGGGAATGGGTCATGGAATTAATTATTTTAGGTGCAGTATTATGTTGTTGCTTGTAAATTTAACTTCTCAACATTAATGTTGCCATATGCACATTGTTTTGATATTCTTAGGTGTCCCGTGTCATTAGCATCTGTTTAATGTACAATGTACATGTCTGTCGATATACACACATTTTTAAGACTAATTTTGAACTTTTTTGAATTACTTTTTTAATAAGTAGGTACGTGGTCATTTGAATGCCCTTCGGCGTTTGCTCAAATTGTATCAACAGAATAATTCATAGCGAAATCACTTACTCTATTATATCATATTATTATTAAGTCGCGTTGTCGTTTCATTTACGCAATATCTACATTATATGAAATTAATATAAACACTAGATATTCCTAAGATTTAGATAGGCACTGATACAATTTAAAATTCGCTAGAATTAATCGAAAATATACGACCAGGCCAAAGTAAGACTTTTTGTTTTATTATACCTACTATTTTCAAACGCACACAATATTAATGATGTGAAACGTATCGTATTATAAGTGTTTATGTAATGAGATTTCATAGTGCAGACAAATCGTTAGACAAGCTGAAAGCGTCGGCGATTGATCTACGATTTCTGTCATACATAAATCACAGTGAAATCGTAACGATATCTTGTACCGTGTGTAAATTGTCGTGACTGTCATGACCCATACATTAATTTATTATAAAACTTGTATGTTGAACGTTTCTTAGTAATTTAATTATCTGTACCATTGTTAGTACCATTATCTGTTACGCAAAAATTGTCCATGGTGAAATAAATATCTTTAACACATTAACACGAGTTTTTATTTCATGTTTTGACTTAATTAGAGACTACTACATAATATTATGATAGTTATTTATCTTATAGTTCAATCTTTATACTCGCCAACAATGATGGGATTTTATGTAGGTTGTTTTACTACATATGTAAATAAACGTTTCTACCTTTTACCCAAGTTTAGTTTTACTGTAGAGTATTAGAAAGTTTACAAAACTTTCTAATACTCTACAGTAACAGTCAAAACACTTTTGTATATTATGGCAAAGCCCAAATTTGTTATTTGGCTTTTTATTAGTTTATTTATAGAGCAATTTCCATGTAGATTCTCTCGTTTTGTTTTACTCATCATCCAAACTAAAAGCTGGCAACACATTGGCGCAATTTTAATTCTTAAGAACAGAAGAAAGTTACCATAACGCGAGCGGTCTGCTCAATTTTTTATCATAACTTAAAATAAAAGTCGTTGTCGTACTAAAATTATTTATTTTTAAATTTAAATTAAACTTAAACCTAAAAATGCACTATTACAAACTACTTAACACGTTTTAAATACATTGAGGTATAGTCATGTCCCACAAAAACAAACTTTATAATAAAAAAACAAATTTTTTAGTATTTATAAACACAAGGCGGGAAACATTTCGATATTAAATCCGTAAATTGAATTAACTGTTTATTCCAAAGTCGATTGTGTCAACGTTTCGTAAAAATGTTGTAGAAATAAATTAATAAAATTTTCGACATATTTTCAATGGAACTAAAATGTTATTGAACTGAAAACATATTAGGTTGTCGCATTTAGTTACATTAATAAATTAAATTAATTTTATTAAAATATTTTAGGCAATTCCACTTTTTTCTTTTAAGAAACCTTAGACTAAAAGAATAATATAGACGGAACGTCACTGAACTAATGTTGACGCCAATTGTCGCTTTCAATGTGTGCGTGAGGCTTTGACTTTTGTGTACGGATAGCACTTATCATGTGTGCATAATGTTGCAAGCATTTTTAAATCTCCCAACCGTTACTTGGATAAATTTATTGTTTACGTAATGTTTCGAAAAAATAGTAATATTCGTTTTAATAACTTTTATCGCTAATTCCATTTTGGCAATGATTGTGTAAATGATATACATGTAGATACATAAATACATGAAAATTACAAAGTAAAATGAATACTGAGCACATACACTTTC
>DWAJ01006646.1:0-10163 GCA_018238005.1 Eurema mandarina | reverse complement strand
GAGTTCACTAGAACACCCGTGACTTCGACGAAACACGGGATAGTGGAACAACGTGGGGTTTTAGTCGGTTTTAGTCCAACATAACTTACCTTACCAAACCTACCAGGTCAGGTAAGCTAGGTAGATTATACTTTCTCCCCCCGGGATTGTAGGTATACTTGAGTATTTACCTATTAAAAAAAACTATCTTTCGTCTGCCATAGAATGATTTTTGTCCATTGACCAAGACTACTTTAAAAATTGCATTTAAATTACGTTATCACTATTAACATAGCTTGCGTAAAATGTATATTGTAGACTATAATAATAATAACGTATAACTATGATCTGGTAAACTGTATTCAGCTTAATGTTAATGTAACTTTTTCGAATCCGAGAATGTATCATACATTCTCGGATTCGAAAAACAAGTTTCCACAATAATAGAGATTTATTATTAGGAATGATTAGGAAACATAAAGCTGATATTACATTATTTTTAATTGATATAGCGTTTTATCAATACATAGTATAAAAGAAAGTCGCTATCCACCGTCTGTCTGTCAGTATGTATGCTTAGATCTTTAAAACTACGCAACGGATTTTGATGCTGTTTTTTAAATAGATAGTGATTCTTAAGGAAGGTTTATGTGTATATAACATGCGTAATGCGGGTAAAACCACGAAGCGCGACTAGTGTTAGAATAAAGAACTTAATTTTTAATAGCCAATTACACATCATACAATCCTGTTATAAGTAAGAAACGAATATCAGTGAGTGATATACAAAAATTGGAAGAAACTTATTTTCAACTATAAATATAAGAAGCTTGTATTCAGAAGTCTAACTTCTACTACGTCTAGACTCTAGAAGTCTACATAATGTGTTTTTTCCTAAGTGCACACGAGTGTCCAATTGATTAAATTTTAAAGAAAAACATCCCACTACGTACCTACTTCAATGTTATTTTGGTACGAACTTGATGTATAAATGTAAAAGAATAAAATTTTAAATCAAAACAAAATTTTGGCTTTTGGAATTGTTAGTTTGGAGTTCATAGTTTTATTAAAATCATGTAGGTTAGTAAAATCGTGTTTATTGAAAGATAACCTATAAACTTTTTTTAAAACTCAAAGGTGTTAAAGTTATTTGTATATAGAAATAAACATATATAAAAGGTTTGTAATGAAATACATAAATTTTGTGTAAATATTATATTATTATATTTTTACATTTGCCATCTTAAAATTAAGTCAATAAGCCACATACAGTTATTAGTTGTGAAATTGTTGTTCGTTTACATGAATTCGCGGTTTTCATTCATTCCTTCCTTTCTGTCGTCGACCATCTCGCCATCGTCAACAAAATAGTCGTCCATCATTTTCGGGAATTTATAGTTCATGTCATAATTTTTCAGAACGTATCTATCCCATCGCATCTTCATGTCACAAGAACGGGCCTTATGGAAGATTTTAACGTCTACGAATTTCATGTTTGGTGTAAAGAACTTGAATAAATCGATTTTACGATCGAATGGGAAACCAAGAGGCATCCTGTCCAAAAGAACAGTAGACCTGAAGTCATCGAAATTTTCCTGGCGGTATGTGTCAAAGATTTTCATATCTACATTGTCGACTAGTCTCAATGGAGTGATGATGACATAGAGCAACATATCCATACCACCAACGCGACCCTTAGGAAGAATCAATCTGGTAGGGAAACCTGTGTGGTAGTTCTTTAGATCCTTGAAGTACAAGTCTTTGAAGTCAGTGACGCTGTTGAGTTTGCCCCAGAAGTCTCTTGTTCTCATTCTGTCGCCAACGAGGTTGTGCATATCTACGGATCTCCTCACAATATTGTTCTTGCCAGTGTCGAGTTTGTAGTAGAAGGAATCAATCTCAACGAAGTTGAGGCGATTCTGGTTGATGTCCAACAAACGGCCAAATTGATCTTCTTTGGGACCTAAGAAAATCCTTACGATGCAATCAGCTGCCTTGTCAGATAAAACGTCAAGGTTGATTTTGAATGGTTGGTGGTTAAGACGACGTTTACGAGCAAAGAAGGTCATGTCAGATTTGCCCTTTTGGAATTCTTCTTCGTTAAGCGTTACAGCGTTAGTAATATCCATCATCCAATCATCGAAGTAGGTTATAAGCTTATCAACCATGACATTATCAATCTTGATTCCTGGGAAGTAAAGATCTTCGTGGGTGTAGGAAGGTAGACGCATTTTGAATAGGATGAATAAGTAGGAGAGACGTTTCTGCAGTTGGTAGAAGACTGGATCGCGGAGAGCGGTCTGGTAAATGTCCAATGTAGTCGGTACTACGAAATACCTGAAATTGCAATATTAAAGGCATATAAACATATATTTAAAAAAACGCTGTTGATAGAAAAACTTTTGATTGATATAATATGGTTCACTTTGTTTTTATATTTTAACGTTGTTTTATAGTACGTAGTAAAACAAAATTTTCTATTATTATTTAAAGAATTTTTTCTTAATAGCAAAAAATAAGAGCATGATATTTATTTACTATGTGGACAAATTTTTTAAAACTTATTTACTACTAGCTGTGCCCGCGACTTCACCCGCGTAGAAAAGTGACTTTGGGCAGCATTTTTGAAAATGCCTAACCCGCGCCAACAGTTCAGCAAGTTCGAAGTGATTCTTTAAATTGCCATAACTTTTTTATTTATCAACCGATTGACATGAATTAGACACTAAATATTAAGTGAAGTTTACCACAATATATGTATCATTGAAAGCCCCATCTACCTAGATAAGCCGTTTCCGAGATTAGCGTGCACAAACAAACAGACAAACAGACAAAAATTCAAAAAAACATTGTTTTGGGTTCTATTGGGTTAAAAAAGGTCTCCTATAATATTTTTTCTCATATATCTTCCATGTACAGACAGCGACTCGTTATGTTTTTATTATATGTATAGATAGATATCTACTTACTTGTCTGACCACCAAGTGTTAAGCCCAATGACTGATTTCATCATGATAAGCATGTAACGGTAGGCATCTTTGAGATCGGTGTTGATATCAGTCCTGTCAAACGCGCCATAAATCAATTTTCCTAATTTTTCAACGTCTTCGGCCTTCGTAAGTTCGTATCTGATTCCATCAATCTGTTGTTAATAAAAAATAACAAGAGACTGAGAAATAAGAAAAAATAAAGTTAATAATATATTTATATATAGTTTTAAGTTACCTCAACGAATCCTTTGATAATAGCCTCGTTAATAATCTTCTCGTAGGTTTCAACAAGGTTTACGATTCCGACATCTCTGTCTTTTACAACAACGAAATCGTTGAATCTTACGGGGAAGTTTAAGCCATTGTGAGTCTTAAGTGCTGGCCAGTATCCCTTTCTGATGGGTTTGTACCATGACAAAACATTGATGTCTCCCATTCTGTTAGAAAGACGTTCTAAGTAGTATCGAGCAAGAATTTGCTGATAAACATACATAGTTAACTCCCAACGACGCTCCAAGAACTTTTTGTTAAAAGTATCGTCCTTCATCCAGAACGGATAGTCCACATGGAAGTAATAATAGTAAGTATTTAGATCGATATCTTCAGTGAAGTATCTGAGTCTGTCCTCGTCGTTCAAGTTGAACCTCTTGTCGAAAACATTTTCATCGATTATGTAAACGTCTTTATCTGTTTTCTTGATGCCGTAGAACTCGCTCAGTTTTCCGTCGAGCATACCCTTTTTCATTTTTAATAAATACGCTTTTTGAATGACGTCTTCGCGGACAAAGTAGTATGGATATATTTCGTAGGGAGGTGGGAGGACAATGCCTTTGCAGTCTTCACGGTGTCTGACGGCAACAGTTAATGCGTATACAAACATGCCTTCGTTCAAGTACATACGCATCCAGCATGCTGTCTTTAAGAATGTGTCAAAGTCTTTAGCATAGTACAGCATGTGGAACATAGTGATTACTTCCTTGAGTTGACGGTCTACGTGAAGAACAAACACCTCTCCGCGAGGAAGCCATCCCATTTTCATATTGTTAAGGAATTGCTTGACAACATCTTGTTTCTAAAATAAACAGTAAAAAATTAGAATTATACTTCTAATGTGTTTTATGAACAATGCCAATAAATATAGTATTACAAAAATACTTACAGTATAGAATTCCACATTATCTTCGATTTTGAAGTTCTTTCCGATATCTTCAACATCTTTATAAGCGACTGGTTCTAAGATGTTGTTCAGTAACTTAAGAATGAATATTTGGCGTTCTTTGATGTCCGATGGGACTGAAAAATATAATGAAATTATATAAATCTAATTATCTCGGTAAACAGACTGACTGTGGGTGACAACAAAAAAATATCGAACGATTAGTATATAAATTTGTCCATGGAAAATGGGATAATAATACACATTCTTCGACACGAAATGATAGATTAGATCATTTGAAGAGTTAAAAAATTAATAACAGTGTTCTTACATTTATAGTCGCCTTTAACGTCAGTCCTATCAAGAATGGCAGATGCCAGGCCTAAGCCCAGCAATAAACAGAGGACCACCTTCATGGCGACGCCGATCCTGAATGCCTGCCAACTCTCACAATTTCTCGTATATATGCAACCAAATCTGACCTTAAGTCAATTCCAACGATAAGATAGCCACCTCTTGTTACCAGCTCCAAATATAAATAAATACTTTATCTTAAACAAATGTAATTGTTGTTTTTTTGTTTAAAAACAAATAGGTACATATGTACCTCAAACAAAATATGAATGACGTAAGATAACAGAAGAAATAATTTGAGAGCCTACGGCAAATTAAAAGCACTGATTGGTAGGAGAAAAGATTTTTAAATACCGCCTAATAAATAATTATAAACGTAAGACATATTAAAAATACAGATAAACTAGTACCAAATCCATTCTTTTCTTGATTATGGGCTCTTAAAGAGACTATGGTCTACACTACAATTTATCAAATTAACATTAATTATTTTTGCATACAGAATCAGTAGTTATAAAGAGTAAAATATAAAAAGTGTATTAATTGTAATATGCCAAAACATAAAAGAAGAATTATTTGTGAAAATTTAATTGAAATAGTAGTGGTTGTTTTGTTTCCGAAAGTGTTCCGAAATTGCTTTCTGGATAATATTTTAATTAATTATTGTAGTCCATTAAAAGGTTACAATTTTACGACCGAATAATGAAAATCTCATGTAACATTGCAATGGACTATTGTTACATTGCTATTATAAAAATATTGATTCTATATTCAATAAAGTTAAATATATTCTTATATTTAGTTTCTTTTAAAGGTAAAAGAGAAAACATAATAAATCTTAAAGCATAATTTGTGTAAAAGTACCGACTTCTAAATTATAAAAAAACTATTAAATGATTTCTATATTCTAAATGATAAGGCGTATTACTTTGTTCGAAGCAAATTAATTTTTTTTCTTTTTAGTTTGAAGTCGGTTTATTTTTGTTATTTTCAGATTTTAAGTGGTGGGTCAATCATGGATGCTTCTAATGAAGAAACGACGGTTACTTGAGTCTTAGTGTTGGTGTCATATTATGTTAAATGCTGTCTTTCGTTGAGGAATTCCCTCAACTATCTCTGGTCTCATCTAAAATTGGTCACAGGGTAGCTATTGTATACCGTTAAGGAGTTCTTTACGCTATCCTACGTCTTCGGTCAGTCCTTTTTAATATAAATTAATCAAGCTCAAACACAAGGTAGCATCTATGTATTACAAACATAAAAAACCTAAAGAACAAACATACAAAAGCATAGAGAAACCTCCTATTTTGAAGTCGGTTAAAAATAAAAATCCTCCTACAGCTAAATATTTACTTTATAAAATAAATTATTATAATAAAAGTATTTTTTACGTTAAAATATAGGTGACTATATATAGTTATAATTGTGAAATTTATTATAATACATTTATTCGTAAGATAACAGTATTTAAAGATAGCATATAAGTTAGTTAAAAATAATAATAGTTTATTTTATACGTTTTTTAGCGTGATTTCTCTGATTAATATAATAATATAGAGATTTGTTATTTTTTTTAATTCACTTTTTACTAAGTTAAATAAAAGTTCAACTTTATATGGAAAATCTTAATAAGATATTATAAATATAATGCTTGAGGCGACGCGGATTACTTTCCAAGCGATTTTAATTATGCATTAAGATTTTATGCACGATATATTATAATGGCTTATATATACCATAATGGCTTAAAATACTTCATAAATCAAATGATATTTTGTTATTTGTAATATAAATTGATTATTAATAAGCAGAACAAAATAATATAAATATACTGACCTATAGATAAATAGTATTGACACTAAGGTTTTTCTTACCACTTGAATTTTCGAAATAAGATTGAGTATTCATATATGTAATTTAATATTTTGATTTATTTTATATGTTATATTTATCATGATATATTTTTTAAAAATTCGTAGTCATGTCTGGTGAGAATCGTGTGTGTGGTCGGAGGTGCTTTGTTAATGCACGAAATGTTTTAAAGATTTACATTTTATTAAAATAGAAGTTTACCTTAAAATTTAAAATGCATGATTCTAATTGTAAATTTTAATAAAAACCTATATTATATATCGCTTATTATGTTTGTAAAAATATTTTCAAGCATCTTTTTTAAGGCAGAGTTAAATTATTATTTATGTATTAGTAGATAGCAATTTCTTTTGAGAATTTTAAAATATGAAGAAGGCTATTAGCATAATATGTGTATTTCTTACTAAAAACCCTGAAATAGGTTATTAAAAAAATACAAATTCAATAATAAATATTAGCCTTTATTACATTCATTATATGTATTAATTAATTATATATTATTATACATTAAATATTATATTTTTCCTTGGTCATCGATTGTTTTTAACGGGTTTTTTCTTAGAAGTCAAACATGTTTACGTCTCTATCGTGTTTTGTGTTGATATCGACATCTGTTAAATAGATATCAGTATTCATGTTATTGGTTTTGTCGACCATGTCGTAGTTCTTAAGGACCCATCTGTCCCAACGAGTCTTCA
Organism: Eurema mandarina; assembly: GCA_018238005.1. Lineage (NCBI taxonomy): Eukaryota > Metazoa > Arthropoda > Insecta > Lepidoptera > Pieridae > Eurema > Eurema mandarina. The sequence goes on along the minus strand of DWAJ01006646.1, from coordinate 3,114 downwards.
TGTCGCACACCTGGGTCTTGTGGAAGATCATAACATCCACAAACTTCATGTTGGGTGTGAAGAATTTGGAGACATCAATCTTACGGTCCAGTGGGAATCCAAGAGGCATCTTGTCCAGCAAGACGGTTGATCTGAAGTCAACAATGTTGTCCTTGCGGTTGTTGTCAAGGATGGAGATGTCAACGTTGTCAACCAGTTTCAAAGGTGTGACGATGACGTACAATAAGAATTTCATACCACCAACTTTACCCTTGGGTAAAATCAACCTGGTGGGGAAACCGGTGTGGTGGTTCTTGAAGTCCTTGTTCCAGAGATCCTTAATGTCTGTGATTGTGTCTATCTTCTTCCACAAGTCGTTGGTCATGACGCGGTCACGCACAAGGTTGTGCATGTCCATTGAGTTTCTGACGATTGTGTTCTTTCCAGTATTAAGTTTGTAAAGGAAGGAGTCCAATTCCACAAAGTTGACACGGTTCATGTTGATGTCTAATAAACGTTTAAGGTGATCCTCTTTAGGTCCCAAGAATACTCTGACGACACAGTCGACTGTCTTGTCTGACATGATGTCTAAGGTCATGGTGAATGGTTTGTGATTGAGGCGGCGTTTACGCACAAGAATTGTCATGTCAGATTTACCCTTCTTGAGTTCATCGTCGTTAAGGGTAACAGCGTTAGTCATATCCATTAGATAATCATCAAAGTAAGTGACTAGCTTGTCTATGACAATGTTGTCGATTTTAACTCCAGGGAAGTGAAGTTCTTCACGAGTGTAGCTAGGAAGGCGCATTTTGAAAAGCAGTAACATGTTGACTAGACGCTTTTGTAATTGGTAGAAGACTGGATCGCGAAGAGCAGTTTGATAAGAGTCCAAAACTGTAGGAGTCACGAAGTACCTGTAAATAAAAACACAATTATATTCTAAACTCAGAACGCGATAGAAAAAAGGCGCACATAGTACTATTTTACAAAAATGCATTATTACTTGTCACAATTCATGGTATTTAATCCAATAACTGATTTCATCATGATGAGCATGTAGCGGTAAGCTTCAATGCGGTTGAAGTCCTGGTCATTCTTGTCGGTCTTGTCAACAGCACCGTAAATAAGTTTTCCAAGATTTTCAACATGTTTGGCGTCTGTTAACTCGAATCGTTTTCCATTAATCTGAAATATTATTAAATTAATAATGGAGGGTTTACATATTTTAAGAATATACTAAATTAGTTAAAAAAATAAAAAAACCTCAACGAATCCCTTGATGATAGCCTCAGTAATGATTTTTTCATAGTCTTGAACCAGTTTCACGTTAGCAATGTTGTCATCTCTCACGAGCATGTGGTTGTTGAATCTTGTTGGGAGATCAAGGCCATTGTGCAATTTCATCCAAGGCCAGTATCCCTTTCTCAAGGGCTTGTTCCATGAGAGCGTGGTAATGTCACCGAGGCCGTTGGAGAGACGCTCCAAGTAGTGACGAGCGAGGATTTGCTGATACATGTATAAAGTCATTTCCCATCTTCTGTCCATTAATTTGTTGTTTGTAACATCGTCCTTCATCCAGAATGGATAGTCAACGTGGAAGTAGTAGTAGTAGGTGTTAAGGTCAATATCTTCAGTGAAGTATCTGAGCCTGTCTTCGTCGTTCAAGTGAACCCTCTTGTCGAAAATGTTTTCATCGATTATGTAAATGTCCTTGTCGGTCTTCTTGATTCCGTAGAAATCGCAGAGTTTGTAGTCGAGGAGACCCTTCTTCATCTTAAGCAAGTAGGCCTTTTGGATAACATCAGCGCGAACGAAGTAGTAGGGGTAGATTTCGTAAGGAGGAGGGAGGATGATTCCCTTGCAGTCGTCACGGTGACGCACAGCCACAGTAAGAGCGTAGACAAACATACCCTCATTCATGTACATGCGCATCCAGCACGCTAGTTTGATGAAGGTAGTGAAGTCTTTAGCATAGTACAGCATGTGGAACATTGTGACTACCTCCTTAAGTTGGCGGTCAACGTGAAGGGTGAAAACTTCGCCGCGAGGCAAAAAGCCTTCTTTCATTAAATTGACGCAGTTTTTCACGACATCTTGTTTCTGAAAAATAACGGTAAAATTATAGCACTGTATTACCGTTCTTATTTAAAGCAATGAAATTTTATACAAACGAATAGTTTATAGAGTAATCTAAATTAAAATTGAAAATTAAAAAATTTTGCCTACCACAAACATATGAACGTTGTCTTCAATCTTGAAGTTTTTGCCCATATCTTCGATGTCCTTGTACATGCATGGTTGTAAAACGTTGTTCAGGAGCTTCAGTATGAATAATTGCTTTTGCTTTACATCCATGACAACTGCAATATACATATGCATTAATATTACAGGTATATATAGAACTATGTATTTGGTCTACACGTCAACAAAATAATTCTAGAATCAGTATTCTTCTACAGTGCAATTTTTTTTACCAACGATTTACGATCATTAAAGATAAATATACCTTTTTCAACTAGGCTAATTTTAGTAACAATTGTCATAATATAACAAAACAAAAAAACTAAAAGAAAACGACCTAATTAAAAGTGCTAATTACTTATTTTTTATAATGAAAAATAAAACATAACAAACATAATAATATGTTTTGATAATAATATCAATGCAGTTGCAGCATGCGTTATCTACAAATATTCAAAAGGTCTCATTGTTTATTAAATATGAAAGCTACGGGAATTGGAAAACAAATTTAAAAGTGCATAAGCATTATATTAATGAAATAAATGTACTTAATTATAAAATAATGAACTCACCCATAGTATTGTCGTCCATACCAGGTTTGGCAGAAGCCAGGGCTATAAGCCCTAGAACACACAGAAGCACTTTCATCTTGGCTCCCGTTCGACTGTGCTAACAATACAAAACCATCCCCTTTTATACTAAAACAGGTTCCTTAGCTGACCCCATAGGTCCATTTTTATTGATAAGGCTAGATAGCAACAATGTATTCATCGAATTTTATCTTCATACACTTTCGCAAGTGAATGTTTACAAATCTACAAAAAAAGTATAATTCGTTCTAAAATCAAGAGGGTTATTTAGTATAATAAATTTCCTATAGTAGTGGATTTTAGC
>DWAJ01006645.1:0-10165 GCA_018238005.1 Eurema mandarina | reverse complement strand
GCAAGGCGCGCGGGGCGCGTGATCGTCGGGTGCATGAGCGTTGATTGGTTGTCCCAGTCGTGTTGTCTTTCTCGCACCAATACGTCAATTACGAGCGCGATTATACCGATGCGCAGCTATTCTCGTCCAGCGCTAAACATTCGTGACGCGACCTATACCTGGCTTCGTTCGCATATAGGCATTTATTATGCATAAACCTTCCTCTTGAATCACTCATCTTTAAAAAAAACATATGAGAATCGGTTGCGTAACTTAAAAGATTAAACCATACCTACATAGGGACAGATAGAAGAAAGCGACTGTGTATACTATATAATTATAATGGTACATACTCTTTAGCAATACGAGGCCTAGTAAGCATTTAATAAATCATTAATGATCACTCTATTTTGACATATTATTACTGTTCATGAAACTTTCTATATATAAAGGTTTACAAGAATAGTAAGTTGCAAATCGTATTAATTATAAGGAACATTGTACAAAGGACATCGCGTAAAGAAATTGATATAACTTGTCTATTCAATGAGTAATCATAATGTGTCGAGTAATAGTTTCATCATAGTTGGGCGCGTCACATTTGTGTCAACTGTTTCGAAACCACGTCTGTTGAGAAAATACTGTATTTTATACAAGAACTAGAATACTTAAGCGATTTAAATGTTTTTTATTGGTATTATACTTTAATAGGAGGTTACGCAATGTTTGGCGAATACCGCGAGGATGGCCAAATAAGAGAAAGCAAAAAAACGTGTTTTGCATGCCATTTTGAAATGTTACAATTTTCCTTTTAAAGAATGACAAACTGTGTTTAAATCGCTGCATTACCATTTATAAAGACGTCATGTTACGACGATATTAGTATTATACTTTTCAAACTAGAAAATTTTCAAAATAAACCACGTACACATGTATTAATAATAGTATAGCGATAACATTAACGTCAACTTATAAATGAATTTCATATAAATAATATATGAATGAAATAGCCATAAAGCATTTATTAAAAAAGTATATTAGAGTCAATCTTTGACCCAGCTTCCGGCCAAATTAGTGTTATCGTCTCCATGTTACCACATAATCGCTAATTACCATATAAATATTTATAAGAACGCAATCATCGAACAGATGACACAAACTGGTTTTATAGTATTACATGAATTTGATCCGATGACTAATTTCTAGCGAAAGTATATTTGATTCAAAGAACATCCGTAGGAAACTTACGAGTGAAATTATAGAGTTGTTTTGTTTATGATGTGGGTGGACAATAGTGACGAAATCTCGTTGGTAACTGGGATGGTTTTGTTTTCTAACCCTTTTATATCGATATAATAGCGATATGGGACGTGAAGTCTTTTCGGAGGATTGTTTTCCCGACGATGTTCCTTCTTTTATTTCGGTCAGAAGCATTTCGAGTATACTGAACTATCGTTAACTCGGTTGCTGTCTTGTTCACGTCAGTCCAGCGGGTTACATCTATTTATTTCGCGAGTTTGTAAACTACATATAACGACGAATAACGAGTTATATTTAGATAACAAGATATTTGTTTAATCTAAATACATTGTATTATATTTAAATTTACAATAACTATCTAATAATTTTATTAATAGTAATTTTAATGAGCGAATGTATATCTTATTTATTTATTAACACTATAACATAAGAAATACTCAATTAATTAGACAGTCTTAATGGTTTTGATTTTAACTATGGATTTAAAAATATTATTATTATTATTATATATTATATTCATCAACAAAACTGTTCAAAACCTACCACAAACTACTAGGTCAAGCAATTTCGATATATAAACAGAAATTGAAACGCGAAACTAGTTTTGTTCGATACAATTCTCTTGGTTTGACTCCAAACAAGTCAAAGGCCCTTAGGTTACAAAATTACGCACGTAAACTATGCGAAGTAATTTGTAAATTCATATTGGATGACCTTACATCTTTGCGATTATTGTAAGCTTGTTTGCAAATTATCACACGGGCTATAAACTTGTTATATATAAATCTTAATTATGTTCTATGTACGTATTATATAAGTCTTATTTAGGTGTTAAACAATTAAACATCTAATAGGCCGGATCGAATAGTATCTCAATAGATGTTTCTGAAGAGCGTTTCTCTATTGAAATTTTGTATGCTTTTAGATTGAAGTCAATTCCTTTTTCCACTCGTACTCTTTGCTTTATGGTTGTCTATGATAGAAGAGTCTATCTGACAATCAGGCGATTCTCCTATTCACTGGCCAGCTTAAGTTGAATACTTATTAAAAATTTTGTAGAAAACTTTTCCGCAATCACTTTCGATATTAAGTCCGGGTCACGAAAAATTACTTAAAATAAAAATTATATTAAGCTTAATGTATTATATGTTGAGCTAAATTGCTTTTATCGGCGTAGTTTTTATATTTTAAAATGTTAATTTAATTTCATTACACGTTTATACTTAATACAAGTTCATTGTTACTTAAACTTAACCGTTTTGAAAAGATTTTTTAAACCAATTATATTTGTCTCATATATATGCGCAGTATGTTCGAAAGTTGAGTCGAGGCCAAAACCTACGAGATTATGACTACATGTTTGAAGAACTATGAAAGTTATGCAAATTAAATTTTTTATAATAGGTGTCTACTGTATGAGTTATACATCATTATTTAAAAGCTAATTCTAATGGAATGTTAATTCTAATAAAAAAAATAGAAATTATATGACGCATTGTTTATTTTCAATACCTTATTGTATAAGTACTTTAGAGCTGTACACGACAATTTAATTTGCAAAAACAAATTGCCAAGTAGATATATTTAATACTTAAATCATTACAGCCTAATGAGTAGTTAATCAATATTTAAAGTGAGTCTTATCTATTTTGCTCTGATCTATCGATAATAATATTATATCAAGGTTGCAATCTATCTGAAGGATGAAGGAATAAGCGATATTATGAACACGGATTTGATAAATATCTAAAGCGGTTTTATATTTTTCTCTAACTATTCGATACGATAAATTTCGTTCGGTTGATTTTTAATGAGCTTAGATTGATTTTTAAAGTCGAATTTTTAGTTCATGCTTCACGTTTAATATGATACTTTCCAATTCCCTTTGCCACAAAGTCTTTAAAAAGTAACCAACGTTTACTCGCTTTTAATACTCTAGATTATAAAACATTAACTAAAACAATCCATTGCTCGCTCCCGCTTGTAATTCTGACGGTGCCTCAAGGCTAAATACGCCTATTATTGACCGATAGTGGAAGTAATTGGTACGATCGTGCTACCCAGTGTCTCGTTGCTTGTATACATTCATAGCAAAGATAACAATCTCGTGCTCCATTTAAACCACGTAGTTTATTAAGTTACGGTAGTAGATATACTATTTAAATCTCATACAGCACGGCACCTAACAAAGACGACTGGTTATGTCCAACGATAATTAAATCTAGTCTAAAGTGTTAGTAATTAGCGTACTTTTATAATAAGGAAGGTGTATGTTCTTTAACAATTCATATCCTATTTTATACTACTGCTAAATATAGTTCATTAAGTCATCAGTAATCAGTTGCACCATTTACGTTTAGAATTAATAACTCAAAATCTGAATAATCTCACAGTTAAAGATAAACTTCTTATGATCTAGTTAAATATTATGCTCTCATAAACTAACAAAAAAGACAATTGGTCTGTAAACGTAAATAAGCTTTTAAAATTAATGGAGTGATACAGACAAATATGTATATAAAAGCTAATTACCGGAACCATTGTCATCATAATACTCGTCATCATCGTAGTCCAACACGGCGTGCAACTGTGTCTTGCCCCCGGGGCCGCCTGTCTCGACTTTAGTAAAGCCTCGTGGTGTGTCCGGTGGAGCCTGACTACTTCCACTATTACTTATTCTTTTAGCAGCCTCATTTTGCTTAAGAGAAAAGGGCGCTGCTGTCGTCGCAGGACCGAAGTTATAATTATTATTTAGATTCGAATTCCCTTCGAATTTTCGACTAGATGTTTGTTCTGGTACACTAGGTTGGTAGGGCAAATCGGAGTACCCTGGATATGTTTGAGTCTGACCACCATTTTTATCTATTCGTCTCTGCTCGTAATCGTAATCACCTGTTGGATCATGAACATATTGACCGTTGTTGTTGTATTGCATATTTATGTTCTGAATTCTCTGATTTTGAACTGGTGCATCTAGCCTCGAATTGGGATTAAATAGTTGTGGGTGGACCGGGTTATTAAAAGGGTTAAGAGGAACATTATTCTGACGTGGATATTGAGTAAATTGGTTGGGAGGTGGGAGGTAGGCTGAGCCGGCTCGCTTTCTCACTTTCGGTCTGCTTGGTTGGGCTTGATTTGCAGGTGGCAAAAAAGGCTCGTTTCCGGAATATTCTGAAGCGTATTCCGCTTGATGTTCTTCTGGAGAATAGAGAAGATCATCCAAATTGACTCGTAGTGGAGTAGGATCAGTAGCTGCTAAAGCAGGCGTGGCTGCATTTACAGCAGCTACAGTGAAGTTTGCTAGCGCCATACTTTAGCAAGTTCAAATCATTTCAAGTTATCCTTGTTCGCAGTGGCACAAGACACTCACGTTATGGTCACTTAAGTTTCAAATAATTACACAATTACTACGAAACTGCGAACACTGAATCATTTTTGTGGTCACACAATTCACTATCACTATTCCACGTCCACCTGAAACAAGGAAAAATATTTTGAATTAAAGTCGATAGTAACATACCATAATTTATTTAAATATCAAACACTAAATCATTGTCTATTGTTTGCGCAGGACGTTATTATTGTTATTGGCTACACAAAAGTTATAAAATGAGATGTCACAATTGAACCAGTTCTAATATCTCGAACACAAAACGCTTATGGCTGGTTTTCCCTCGTTTCGTGATATCCTTGCGACTTAACAAATGGCATTCGAATTGAAAGGCTCGAGTCGTGATCATTGAATGCCGAAGTTGATGCTTATGGGACCGAATTGAGGGAAGCCCGAAAACCTTTCAATGTCCTTGTATCAATGAATAGATCTTTACTTAGTTTTTTTGTATTAACCTTAAAGCATGTTGATAGACCAATGTGTGACACGAACATTAAGAAAATAATTAGTCAAGTTAGCATTTTAGCTATAGTACATTATTAACATTTCTTTACCGTTTAGCAAAACTTTAGGATACTACGGGCTCATTGTTTATCAAAACAACAAACATAAGATTACATTTTTCTATGTGTCTGCAAAATATTTTTCCCGTTATTTTCCTTGATATTTTGGTGTATTCGTGTTGACTTAGCACGTTTAACATGTTATAATATCATCAAAACATCGACGGCACGACCCCGGATCGTGAGACTACCAAGAATAATATATGACAATAATTAAGAAAGGTTGAAATTGTGAGGAAAATAATATGCATTTAGTGGTTCAAGTATGGATACAATAAGTTCTTAGCTGTAGTCGTAGTCGACAGTTTGTCTTCCAAACCAGAGCTAATACATATTAAATTTTGCGCGACGTGTTTTCTTCTTTCTAAGATTTTTGTGATTATTGAGCGTAGTAAAAACAACAAATACTCTTTCACAGTTCCGTCTCCAATCAATCTCACTGGGTAAAATATCTTACAATTCTGAAAGTTTAAATTAAAGATTAAAAAATATATAAAACAAACAATGCGAAAGAAATTGAGGGCTTGATAACACCAATTGTATAAGAACTGACATCGATACTGTATTATGTAAGGAAAACTAGAGACAATAGCATTGCATATGGTTAGGTCACATAGTTCTTTGGATTTTTGCTCGATATATTCAACGTTTTTATAGCATTCAATTTTAATACTTAGAAACTAGGATACCTCTTGTGGAACCGAGTGGAACTACCTACTTAAGTCAATATCAATAAATCTAAATTTATTATTGTGAAGTAATTTATGAGATTGTTACGTTTGACAGGAAATATCTGGTTCAAATAATAATATTTGACAACACATTGACATTATTAGTGATACTCAAAGTCTATTTTTAACCTACTTCAAAAAAGGAGGAAGTTTCTCATTTCGATTTTTTCAATGTTTGACCGGGAATATACTAATGATATTTTTTTTGGGAATAATGATATTTCACAGATCGTTCTATTGTAAGTAGTCTTAAGATCTGACGATGGCAGACTAGAGAAATCGGGGAGTACTTTCAAAAGGTATGCCTTTTGAAATGTAAATGTATATATATAAAGGTATGCCTTATGGGCTATGGCCCATAAGGCTAGTCCAGGCTTACCTATTATTTTTTATTAAATATTTTATTTACGTAAATATTTTAAAAGTTGTTTGGTATTTACAAGCTTAAAAGTCAGTTAGCAAAGTCTTCCTATTAGACCTTAATTAATAATTCTTCTAGGAAATTATATTTTTAAATAAATAATTAATTATTATTTATTACGAGTTCGATACAATTAAAAACTTCTTATTAAAACTTGTTAGCTTTACTTTTCCCCGTTCAATTTCAAGGGCGTTAGTGCTTACACAATGATTAACGTGTAATTGAACAAACATTCATAGTACATATTATTATAAACTTATCATAAAAATTATGCATACCTAATACTTTTTTTATATAGATATCGCTTCCGTTTTCCCATTTAAGTCTGTTAATTAATTGAAATAACTAAAAAACATTTTTAAATTTAATTAATAAATTAATACATATAAAAGTATATTTAAATAATATATTCTATAAAAATCTTACTAACGAGATACAACCATTGATTGTCAACGTTGTAGTCAAAGCGATTTTTATACTAATGTGTTGATTCTCGATATTTTACAGTAACCTTAAAATAAAATATGTACCAAAAATATAAAGTATACGTATTAGTTTAGTTACTTACAAAAAATGCTATGTCACCCAGCCACAATGAACACAAGTATTTTTCTTATCCAAATATCACAATATAATCCTATCGATGACACGGTATTAAAGTATTACAATATAAGAAGCTTTCAGATATACTCGCCATGTGTATTAACAATATATTTATATTTGAACGTAGCTCAAAGTTGTCGTCAGATTTGCATTTTATCATAGCTTAGCTGATGTTGGTATTCAGTGTGCTGTTTTGAATAATGCAACGCTTATCTGAACATATTAAATATGCTGGGAGCTTCTCATAGTTTTATGTTTTACGTATGCGTCAAGATTGAGCTTTGGTAAAAAAAAATATGCGTAGTGCATTATTTAGATTGTGCATAGATATAGATAGTGCATAAGTGGTTTCATTCTTCGTTCGGTGACCCCTTATCGAGTCTCGGCTTTACTCGACATTTCTCAGAGTAAGCCGAATCGAATCAATGAAGTGGCATATACTACTACTAACTACTCATCTAATGATCTTTTTATATTTTAGGACATTGACTCTTTTTAATAAGGTATAAATTCTTCAACGGTTTTTGATGTTATGCGGATTAATTTATGTTAAAAGAGCAAAGAGTTTTTTGCCAGCTACTTTTTTGTAATCTCCTTTTTTTCGTAGCAGTAGTACGCCATTGTTTCGTAATACCATAACGATTTTAAAGTGTTACTATATACAATAAAGATATATTTTGTTAACATCAAATAAAAAACAGCTATTCTAAAATATTAACCAAACTAATAAAAATAACATCATGAGAGAACGTTACGCAAAATTAAGCGCGAATTAATTCAAAAATTCCCCACACTTCAATAGAACAACAAAAACTGAATTAGCGCCTTTTTTTATGAATCATTTGTTTTAATTTTTATCTTAAAATTACGCGTCTTTGGTATATCATATACTGAGAATTATGTCTTTATACTATCATTTCGTCTTCAGTAATGTGGCTACCAAGCTATGTAGTGGGCTCCATGACGACCGCGACTACTCTGTCAAGAGTGACACGTCAAAGAAGAAAGCTAGCTATAACCTCGCAAAGTGGTTCGAAGTTTTGTTCTTCACCCTATCCATAAACAGACATGGTCAAACTTCAAGTAGTATTTTAAGTTTAAATACATGCGATACTGAAATTTTTAAGATTATATATAAAACATAGAAAAAAAACTAGAATAAAAAAATAAAAATACTAAAATATGTAAAATAGGATAATTAGATACACGTGTTTGTTATAATCATTCATTTTTTGTGTTGCCCTATATCTGTTTGTTTCTTACTGATAAAAAAATTATTGTACTACACTAAGATCTCATAATTTAAAATAAATTATTCTTAGTTTCGTTACCCTTACTTCCATATTATTAGGTTCATTGTATATTAGTTCTCAAAGAATGTCCACACTTGTGTAAGCCACGGCTTAAAAATTATATATACAAAATTATGTTATTTAAGAAAACAACCTATATATAAACATCAGGTACGTCGCAATTAGGCAAACTGTTTTAAAGCACGTTCGATAGTTTGAATTTTGTTTATTTAGCTACTAACAACGTCATTGCATCAATGCCGACTAACCAGTGACTACACAGCATTTTAGCATTGACATATTGGGCGGAAATGCTCTTTCTTGTTACTGCTATAACAATATTAAAACTCTCACGACTTACCACTACCAAGGTTAGACGTGTGCTCTATTAAAAAGGTTAAAAATTTCAAGTTCGACCTAGGCATTCAACGAGATCATAGGAGTTTCTAGAGATTACCAAATACAGCTATGCTAACATTACAAAGTGGCTATAAAAAGAATTTAGTCAGTCGACCTTGTCACTAGATCTCGGGCAGTTGGAACTTGGAATGTAACAGTGGCCCTGAGTCTCTTAATATTGTTGTATGAAGGAAAACAAAGAGCGCTAAACCTCCGTGCGTAATCTGTACTAAATATTGTAATATTTAACAGTGAAATTATAAGTGTTATAGGCTATATATTGACCTGGAAACTATCCAAGAACGGCTACATTGCGGGATGAAACTCCTAGACCAAATATATATTATAATACTAATATTTGCGATTATTCTCTAACAATAAACAAACCTAGTATTTCGAAAGCTTAAAGTAATTGCAGTCACGTGCAGACACATCTTGGTCACGTATGCTTTAGTGCAATATATTCACCATATTTATATTTAAATAATGTGAAATACCGATCAATGAGTCACCGATCTCGCCGGAATTGTACAGAAATGTATGGGTTTTTATGCTTTGTCAACCTTGGAGAGAAATGCGTTATATTGGAATTCGTGACATTATTTTACGAACGTAAAGCGAAGGTTAATCGGTAGGCTTACTTGATACTAATTGATTAATCGTCATAAAAAAATTGTATCACTAGTATAAAAAAAGTCGCTTTCCGTTTACAATCTGTCGGTGTTCAATGCAGAAATTTTATAAGCAAGCATACAAGCAAGATATATTATTTTATGTACTTGTACGAGGGCAAGGCGATCACTAGTATAAAATAATTGTATAATGCAAAAACAAAACATCTTAATATTGTAGATAGCTATGGTTAGAAATGCCTTTAATTTACATAGTGTAGTAATGTGTATTAAAAAAAATTATGTCTTACACTAAAATGTAAAAGGCTCTTAATGTACCGATGAGTCAACCGAGATGTCTTCAATAAATTACTTAAAAACGTCGCGTTAACCCAATTATGTCAATATCTAATGCAACGTTGCAACATTTACTTAATTAATGATCGTGAATCGTATCATCAACATATATTAATTTTAATTTAAATTATATGTTTTCTTTATTAATACAAAATCAAAAGGACAGAAAATAACAAATTGATTTTGATATTCTAGGTTATATAAATGTGACGAAAAAGGTAATGATTTATTGAAAGGGATCTATTGTACTGTCAACAGATAAGTAATCGTTGATCGAGTTTGGGTTAGATAAATGTAGAGTATAATTTATATTTTCAATCTGTGGAAAATAATTTATTAAGGTGGTAACACTATAAAGATTTCTACGACAGATGTCACGGCAGTTAAATTATTTTATGTATGTACCTTTCTTTCCATCTTATATATTATGACATTAGCGTCTAGCTTTTTGCCAATGTCAAGTAAAATCGTCATCAAGTCGTCTTTAGTAGAGTCAGTCAGTCGTTTCGTTCTGCCCTTCGTAAAGTGATAGTGAGCTTTACGAAGAACCTAGACGAA
>DWAJ01006644.1:0-10165 GCA_018238005.1 Eurema mandarina | reverse complement strand
TGCAGCGCTACAGTCGACTGCGTTCGGTCTGAACATACTCCTTGTTAGAATTAGAATACATTTGCGAAACCAGCACGTAACTTGGTATTAACATGCTGGTATGTACATGTAGATCGGGTTTAGATAAGGTATGGTGTCGCGGCGAATTTTCGATTTATCATGATCTTCTTTAAAGAATATATAAGTTACAAATAAAGGTTAATGATCAATGACTGGCTGAATTCCAGGTTTTATATATGGTTTAAAGAATGTTCTCGTCTTGGACAATGGGCCATGGGTTACGCCCGAGAGTTCTGTATCAACGCATTGTTTACATCAAGCGGATTAAAATTCAGGTTTATTGCTATCTGCGAACAATCATATTGGATCCTACGATTGATTATCCTCCAAATTTATTAAGAAAAGAAAAAATATCTTTTGATGAACGTTGATTGTAAAATTTAAAACACGTAATTATAGTTCATTATATTCTCATATTTCAGTGCCAGTGCTTGGGTATATAATTGATAACAATGGTCTCTTAATCCAAGGACATAAATCCAAAGATAGAATTAAACTACAAATTACATAAATTAATCCTTTTAACAGATCAAAACTTAATTAGACTTTGGATCGCTATTTTAACACAACAGCAACCACCCTTATTTATATTCATCGAAGCATCGTATCAATAAAACCAAAGGTATTTTCCTTTCTTCCTCTGTGTTTCAAATGAATCAAATTTAATTTAATTTCATTAATAAAACATTATACTACACGTGTTACCTGTTTAAAGGCAATTCCAGAATTTTTTCCTTAAAAGATGTTACCAATTTATCGCTAGGACTGTTATTTATTATAATTTACTAACAACGGGTACTGATATTGAATAACTTACTAAATAGCAGATACAGTATAATCTCTCAAGTTGAACATGAAGGGAAATACTAAAAATCGAGGTAGTTTTGATGGTAGGATTACAAGTCAAGCTATTTTAATGTATACTAATAATAATATAATATTATAAAGAAGTAAAGTTTTTGTGTTTGTTAAATTGTAAGGGGTAATTTCGGGATCTACTGCACCGAAAATTTTGAAAATTCTTTAACCAATAGAAAGCCACATTATTGCCGAGTGTCATAGCCTATGTAAAAAACCGAAAAGGATAATCATCATTATGCCCAACAAAGTGGGCACGGGTCAGCTAGTAAGTAATAATTTGTCTTGTAGGGATAAAAAATGCTATATTCGAGGGACAGACATCCAAATTAATAATTTGTGTAACTTGCAAAGAGAAAATATATATCTACTAAATTCGTTAAGTATTCCGGGTTCAGATTTATACTCCACTTGGAGATAAAGATCGTAAGAAGCCTGGTTCGATATAAATTACAGGATGGTTATCCCATTTTGACCTTAAGTCTCTAAGAGCTGGAGTGAAGTGAGTAAATTAGACTGCATTTGTATCCTTGTATACCTACGTATACTATATGGTGCATTCAAGCCACCGTAACACAATACCTTGTGGCTTTACGAACATCCATTCATTAAAAGCAAGCTATTCATAGCATTGCTCTCCTTAAATAAATACTATTTTCTAATATATAATTTGATAAATTTACATTCCATATTATTTTTCGATATATTTTGCTTTCACTTTATTATTTTTTATAGTCCCAATCAATATTTTCAGAATACATATATCAAAAGACCAGCCATGTTCTATATGTATAGAAAACAGAAATAATCATCATACTGCTAACAAAAACTATCGAGAAATGCACAAATCTTTAGACTCAAGTTTAAGAGTCAAACATTACCACGAATTTTCTCATAATATAGCTTAAGCATCCTCAGCATATAGATACAATTATCGACTTCAACTTAACAAAAATAGCACAAAGAACGCGTGCATAATATATCTATCTACTTTCATATATTGTCCAATCATCTATAAAAAGACTAAACACATTAAAGGCACATAACCCTTCCGACTAAACACGTGTAAGACCGTTGATTGTCGTCAAGTGACAGACGGCGGGGGACATGTTCTGTGCCGTATTAGGAAATTAGACGACCCATTTCTTGGCTATGTATATTCACCGGCAGGATATGAGATAGCGATTGCTTGCTCCGACTTATATTCAATAAAATATATGAAGCTGTGGTTTCTTTGTTCCTTTGATTGTTTGAACGCGCTAATCTCAATTTTTTTTATAGGAGAAGAGGCAAAAGAGGCTACCTATCATCAGTGATCAATGATGCTTATGAGCACTTACTTTGTCACGATTGTGTAACCGGCTTTTTAGGGATACGTACGCTACGTTCTTTTAAGTAAACGTATGTGATGTTATGACTATAATTGTTACATTCACAGAAAATTATATTCTCCATAAGGTCTTTGGTTAATTGTCTTGTTACGGACACACAGGCGAAGCTGAGGAGCGCGACTAGTTTAAAATAAAAAAGAACCGGTATTATAGAATGTGGGATGATTAGATTCAGACTAGTGAACATTGCCGTTATTGTTTTCGATTCGCCGCTAAAAATAAAAGGCAAAACCTAGTAGGAATCAAACAGGTTCTTTGAAATAAGGATTAGTGATAAGCTTGAACGTGTCTTGCGGAAAATAAGAAGAATGTCGGAGAAAATTGCAAATATTCACTTGATCTCTGGTAGAATAAACCGTCGTTACCAGTTTTGCAAAAATAAATGTTTATTTTACTATAGCATATGAGGTCTTCCAATAAAGAATGCATTGCTGTCTTAACTAATCCAAATGTCCGAAGTTTAATAAGTTTTCGCATTTTTTTATTCTTAAAATTCGGTTTTATTTCAAAGGGAAATTTCTAAATAAGATTCGAAATCCTAGACAGACTACAGCGTAAACAAAAAATAATATCTAAGACAAGTCATAAAGTACATATTGTATTTTTTTGAACTTCTGTTAAAAATTATACTTACCGGAGTCAAAATTATTTCCGCCAGCATCCATGCCTTGACCATGATATTCTGAAAAATAAAATTTTTCTCATTAAGTTATTTGTTATCAACGTACATATACATTAGCTTTAACATAGTGTTATGTACATGTGACAAGTTTGGGTAAATAATTGCATCAAATAATCTAAAGATCTGTCGTAATCACTTCCTGTAATACAAAAGTCACTTCAAACTCTTGCGTTTGCCAAAAAATACATTTTATTTATACCAGTTATTACACATAAAATAGTTGAATTTATATAAGATAAAATATAAATTAAACACAGCCTTTTTAGTTTAGTTAACATTTTTCTTGCTTATTACGTTAAGGATTTTTAATATTTAATTTTTATTATAAGACTCTGTCTCGGGATTTACACGAGCAGAGAAATGGATTCCAAACTTTTAAACCCCTTTTCTATTTGTAGAGATAAAGGATAGTCTATAGTCTATACCTTTACCGAAACTTTAAGCTATCTCTGTATTAAACGCCATCTAAAGCGCAATAGACGACGGAAAGGCTTCTTCAAATTGAGTAGGGTAGTTAAATTTAAGGACGATAAATGTCCTAAAAACGACACTTATTAAAAACTTCAAAATTAAGACCCGAATCGCTATAACGGGTTAAGTGTTAACACACCCGAATATAATGAGGTTATCAATTTGACCCAATTCCATTTTCGCATAAAGCCTTATTGAAGCAAAAAGCGACGGTTAGGTATTTGAGATAAAGTTAAAAATAGAGATAAGACAACTTCGCAATAGTTTGTGCCCGCTAACCGCCAAAATTTGTCAGTTTGTCACGCTCTTACCACTATACCGTTGAATTAATTTTGAAACTAGGCATTGTAGTAGTCGTAAGCAAACATAATAAGAATAATAAAAATAGTAGTCTATTATTACTATTATAATAAGTGTAAAACTCCCGTTAAAATTGTATTTACGAACGCAGCATTTCTTAATATGTATTAAATAAAATAGCGCGCGCAATCCAAACCAAGAAGCTTCTATTTCTTCATTAGCGTAACAAGAACAAGTTCAAAAACGAAAATTCGACAATACAAATATATAATAAGTGGAACTATTCAATTCAAATAGTCTATTCTTATTTATTTATTTATTCTTCTGACATTCATCTTAATCCGCTCAGCAAAACGACCACGACGTTACTTAGACCATACATACATCAACCATTACCTTTAAATCACAGTAGTCGGGTAAAATACTAATAGCCCCTACAAATATCCTTCGTAAGCACTTACGGAACCTTATACAGTGCGAAGCCCGACACGCACTGCGCTAGTTTTTTTTATAATCTTACTAGAGCGAAAATCTTCGATGAGATCACGTTCACCTACATTTGAAAGTGGCTATTTTAAGATTTACAATTCTGGGTTAATAAAGAAATTCTGACAACGCAACGACGTACATTATTTTTTCGATTTATCGCCGATGCCTGTCGTCGCTTGTAACCGTTTCGCACTAGTAAAATAAACATATTCAATATCGACCAACATTATAAACACGTAATGTAAAATTTGTTACAAAATAAACGAAAGAAGCATGTATATTACTTATTGCTTAGCAGGTACAAAATAATACGACTTTTTAATAAAGCAAGTAAAAACTAAAGCTATAAAAATAACACATGATACCTTTATTTTTATGGTACATACCTATTAGTTATTAGTTATATAATAAAAATGAATAATTGTATATTCATTTTTATTGTACGGGTATGGATAAAACATTTATAAAAGTAATTAAATGGGTGTGGCTTAGCGAACCAAACCCTAAAAAGCAAAATCTAATCGGAAATCTATTTGATAGAAACATTATTTTTACAATTCGTAAAAAAGCGGTCAATATAGCCAAAAATATAGAATACACACCCTTGTCTGGGCTTATATATAATTTACAGACCTAAATAATAATAATCATAAAACATTCCACATTATAACACGCAGTACACGGACATTCACCAAACGAGTTTAAAAAAGTGGTTACGCAAACCACGCACAATGTATATCTAATTAAAATTCGCGTCGTACGGATCTAATAAGTTGGGGCAATCGTTACTTAGCATCGTAACATAAGTGGTTCAAGGCTGGTCGTTGGCTGGCCAGCCAGACACGGCCCAGACGTGCAAAAAAGTGAAACCCATAATTTTTTCTTGAGAAATCGCTCCGTTCCGCGACTAATAGGGGACCGATTTCATTCAGCTCAACCGTGCGAGACTGCGTTTATGGCGAACCATTTTGCCTAGACGGTTTCCCGTGTTTTATGCTCTTATTTAACAGGAACTTATGTTCCTTAGATATAATATATGTACCTACTAAACTTTTAAATGATCCTAAGTTTCAGCGATTCGATCTTACGGTCGTAAACGTAACGGTCCATTAGAACATCACTTATGGGCCATGGCATTACAAACTTTAGCAATGGAAAAGCAATAAATTATTGGTCAAACGGCAAGCAGTTCGTTTTAATAACGGACAAACTTCGGCCAATGAAAAGGCACTTTTGTAATGTACGAAAAACGCCATGACGCAACGTGTACACGAAATAGCTATAGGAATTAGCGATATTTGGCGAATTTGTTTCACAATGAGTTACATAATACAAAACCTTTATGCCATGGATATGATGTTAGTAATATTACTTAATGAATTTGAAAGTGAAGTCGTTACCGCTTGCTATTTTTAGATGGTCTATTTTTTGCTATGACATATTTTAGAGTCAATGTTAAATTAGGAAGTAACACTGATTACTAACATACAAAACGATAACACAGATATCATTGCAACATAAACAATTGTATTATGACTCTTGATGATTAGTTTTAGAATATTTATGAACTAGATATATTGACTAGTTGTGGTTAACAAGTAATAAGAAAAAACTTAATAAACATATAATTTTAATATCAACTGTTCTTTTTTTTGCATTACTTAATAATGTAAGTTCTCTTTTCAAATATAAACAATACAAAACTTCAATCAACAACAAACATAGACCCAAACTATTCAAAATGTATCAAGTTATTTTTATTCAAGTCATTCATTAAAAAGTTTTATAATTAAGTTTCCGTTAACTCCTAATTTGATAAAGTCAAATTAAAATTTATATCCGATCACTTTTAAAGCTGAATCTGAACAATATTTGCCTTATTCACTTTAACTTTTAATTAAAAAAGACAATTTAAAGGCCTTTAAATATAGCTGTTAGTTTCTTATTGGAATCTTCTTAGATGTTTAGTACACTAGGACCTTCTTAGTTAGATTATACTACAAAAAAGTAGTTTGTGATATTGCATTAAACTCTGAGTCAATTGAACTATTTTTGTAAAATCTTCTACCAATTAATATAGGCTATATGTTATGCAAAGAAAATTGTAAAAAATTGTATCAAACCGAGGGTTCGATAAATTATAATTTGTGGACAGCTTATTTCACAATAGTAGTAATAACTACAAATCAAGCCCTGAACTTTTTTCCATACACAATCCCATATGCAGTGTTAGTATGAAACCCATTATTACAACTGACTAATAGTACCCAAATATCATAACGAACAAATGTCCCTTTATTTTGTAATTAGAGACTATAATCAAAGTTTTATTAATTTACTATTCTAATGAATCTTTGTGCATATAAAACTATAGCTCTTATATTTCATTCAATTTCCAGTTGTATATTAATTTACTTTCTATAAACTTATTTGGTAGAGCAGGTTAATGTACATACAATTATTAATAGAATAGACTTATAATTTAAATATAAGATATTTACCTTTAAAGCTCATCTTAACATGTTTTATGTTCTTTAGAAGCGAGAAAAGCTTTTCAAACTATTACTATTTTTTAAAAATTAGAGCAGTTTTGAATGATATAATCATACATATTTCAGTTATAAAAAATGTTAAATAAAAGTACTTCAATTATATTAAAGTTTTATCAATACATTTGATGGATGATATGAATGTATATTGTATGTATGATGTAATGATTTTTTCATTTGTTTGATTGAAGTGTAATGTATTATTAATAAGTTTTGTATACACTATACATTATAATATGGATATATGCATGGATTGTTGAATAGATTTTTTTCTTAGAGCTTCAATTCATGCAATGAAATAAAAACCATAAATACTAAAAGCTCTTTTTCAATTAGTTAATTATGCATATGAAAATTAGTTTTATTTGGTTTTTGTTTGACCAGAATTATCTTTTGTAAATAAAATGTTTATACTTACAATACCTTCTTAAATAGATAATAATAGCTATAACAACTTCACTGTATAGCCTCTTCTTATATTTGTGTCTATACTTAGCTTTTATAAGTTATCATATTTTTTGCACCTTCAATGTTCCATCTAAAGAAATGTAATACAGAGATGTATTTTCTTTCTATTTTGCAGCACTTTGTTTCTTTAAAATACAGCTGCTTTTTTCTTTAGACATACTTCATTGATCAAACATTGTAGCAGCATGAAATGCAGAAGAACACTTTCACTATTTCACAATGAGACACAAAATGTATTCCACTACAAATCACTTCACTATACACAAGTATTAGAACAAAGAAAACACCCACAAAGGTTATCTTAGCAGAGGAAAATCGAATAATCACCGTTTTACCTAGGAATCAGGACAAAGAGCTACGAGCGGGGTCAGTGGGTGACAATAGAAGGTGCGGAGGGAGGGCGGCACTGACCTGCCATGGCGACAGCTGGCGAAACCGCCGCGGAGCTGCGCGGCGCTGGCGAGTGGCGGGCCGCAGGTCCTGCTGCCACCCTCGCCGACACCAGACACGGCCCGCCCGCCGACGAGAGGTCGCAGACAAAAAAATCGATAGGTCGTCAACCTCTGCCGGCGCTAACGGACGGCAGGGCGGGCCGCCGAGCCGTCGCCACCGCCGGGCCGCTATCCCGCACCAGAAACCCGTCGTGGCCTCAACGCCCGACTTATTACTGATACCAATTCGCCATTTTGAAACAGGAACAATGAAATATTTACTTTTCAACGTTTCGACAGGCGAAAATGACGATTATGGTGATCGACTAAAACGGCGCGAAATTAAACGTGTCTTGGACGCTATGCCACTGTAAATAAATACGTACTCTGACTAGAAATTCCTTCGTCACCGCTGCCGATATCCGACATCTCAATCCACACCGAATTCTACAGGCAATCCACCGATCTTTCGGAACTTCTTGAACAAGTCAAATTGTCTATGGTTTCACAGCCATCAAACTTCACTACTTTATGGTTTGTTGTATATAAGGAATTAAGGTGAAAAAATGATAGTTAAGAATAGGGGGAACGTATTTTATGTTGGAAAACTTAAGCTTTATGCTTTACCACAAGATTTATTAATACTTTTATTGGAAGTCAAACAGCTGGATGCAAATCGAAATTAAAACACAGATTGACGTATGACATGCTACTGTCAAATTGTGAGTTTGGTAATAATCACAGATCTATTTTTATTTTTATCTGTCATGATAGGAGATATTATAAAAATAATATTTATTTTTTATTTTATTGTAATTATTAAAGGTAAAAAACAGTTTCCTATAATTTAAATAATGAATAATATTAAAATAAGTTAAATATTCAAATGTAGTGGATGGCATTATAGGTATCGTTTTTAATTTTTATTGATAGAAGAGGTGTATGTTGATATTATGGTGTTGTTAATTAAGAATACGACATGAACGAGCTGGTTATAACAACGATGCAACATTGTACGTAAGAAACAAAAAAGCACGAACCATTATAGACGTACATTCCACAAAATGATTAAGTCTTGTTCATCCACCCATTTCTCGTCTTTTGCATTTAGAAAAATATAATTAGCTAAGAAGCAGGTAATTGTAAATATTGATTTAGATAAAGAGGAAACGGCACTGCTATTAACGACGATATGATTTAAAAGTTGCTTGGAGTGATCTTTTTTCTGTTAAATCCTATAAAACAGCTTTTAACTATTTTAAAACACTTCCATGTGGTAACAAATTGATTAGCATAAATAAATTGATTTAGGTAATGCTAATATAGATGCTGCTAATTGGAATGCCTATTTTAACTGTCGTGATGAGTTAGTGTCAAATTAATATGACAATGACAATGACATTCTCTTTGGTGAGATTTGAGAAGTGAGAACTGCCTTAAGAAATAATAATTAAGATGTTATAATATGTTTAAATAATTTACAATACAATATACATAAATGTAAAATTCTCATTTTCTCATTCACTACGTATAGTACGCGTCATTTATGTTTAGCGCTGGACGAGAATAGCTGCGCATCAGTAGAATCGCGCTCGTAATTTACGTATTGGTGCGAGAAAGACAACACGACTGGGACAACCAATCAACGCTCGCGCACCCGACGATCACGCGCCCCGCGCGCCGCGCCGTTACCTCTGCGCCGGTCGCACTTCTGCGCAGGTTTCTTTCAGCGCTAAAGTTTCATGACCCGTACTATAATGATTACATTCTTTGATTAACTGGAGAATGGAGATGTAACAGGATGCAATACATGATATAATGAACGGTTTATAGATAAGTTTATTACGAAGTGTTTATTTACTCTTAAGTATTGCTGAACCAACACAGCGTGACAGCACTGCCATTACACCAAGAATAGAACTATTGCTGACTGAATAAATTTAAAAAGTCAATTTTTGAGAAAACAATTGTTCCGAGTGTAAAATATGTGACAGCAATAATTATAAAATCATAGTACTATTTTTCTTAAGGAACAAACTAACAGAAAAGAACAAACATAGTTACTCACATCTTTACATATAATAAAAATGTAGCGAGTCGCTGTCTGTACATGGAAGATATATGAGAAAAAATATTATAGGAGACCACCTATCTAGATGGGGTTTTCAATGATATATTGTGGCAAGCTTTACTTAACATTTAGTGTTTAATTCATGTCAATCGGTTGATAAATAAAAAAGTTATGACAATTTAAAGAATCACGTTGAACTCGCCGAACGTTTGTTGGCGCGGGTTAGGCATTTTCATAAATGCTGCCGTAAGTCACTTTTCTACGTGGGCGAAGTCGCTGGCACATTAGCCAACATTAGGTTTGTTGCTCTGTCTGCTGTCATGAGGCTTCTTTATAGTGCAGCTAAATAAAAGCTGTATCTACGAAAATATTTTTTATCTTTTATTATAATTATA
>DWAJ01006643.1:0-10166 GCA_018238005.1 Eurema mandarina | reverse complement strand
GGCGGGGCGCGGCGGGGCGGGGCGGGGAGGCGCATTCATCATCGGCCTAAGCCGTCACAATCTGCTCCCGCGAATACGTCTAAAGTCATCGCGAGCGCCCCATTTATATAGCGCTTTACTCTTAATTACATCGTTTTAAATTTGCCGCAGCTCGAGCAATCTGCATAAAATGATCCGCTCGGGAGCGTCGCTTATCTCACAGCCTGTGACCCTCGCTCGTCACTCACTCACTCACTCACTCACTCGCTCCACCTCCTCACTTGTGGTTGTGGGATTAATGTTTGGTAAATTTTTAATGACGAACGGTCTTAATGAGCGATCATTTTAATATATATGAACTCAGTGGTATGCCGGTCACAAATATTAAATAACAATGGGTATGCTAGTGGTGCATGCAGTGGTTGTCGGTGGTTGCGGTGGTTGCCGGTGCCTAATTTCGAGGACTTTGCCTCGAAATTAAAGTAAGCTTGTTTGTTCAACCAGCTGAATCTACTTGTTATCACTTGTCAGTCACGTACTCTTAATATATATACACTAGCTGTTACTCGCGACCCCGTCGATTGCTTTTTCCATTATTTCTTCGCTCCTATTAGTCGCAGCTTGATGTTATGCAGCGTAAAGCCTTCCTTAATAATTGGCATTTTCAATAAAAAAATAATTTTTAAATTTGGACCAGTAATTCCTGAGATTAGCGCGTTCAAACAAACAAACTCTTCAGCTTTATAATATTAGTATAGATTATACGGTTAGTTTGATGTAAGTCCCTACTCGTTCTGCCTGTTCACACTAATACTGTTAGTGCTGTATTTTTATTAAATTGATAGAATGTGTGAGTGATGCCGTAGCTGGTGATGGGTCGCTGAGAAGCACTCATAGCTCGTAGGATCTGAACATCTGAATCGCAAACGCGCTCATTAGCATGCCGCTTTGAGATACACACGCCGCGCGTCCTGGGCGCAGGGCCCCGGGGCCCCGGAGGCACCGGGCACCGCTGTAATGCAACTTATTGGCTCAAATAGCGCCATGCGAATACTAATTCCATTTACAGCCCTATCGAAACAATGCGATATTCCCGTCCGAACGTCCCGTGGACGTGTAATTCGATTTCGTCGTATGTTAATTGACTTACAATAAATCGATTATTGTATCAGTTTGTGTGTGGGCTATTGTCAGTAATGTTACTAACGTTCATGTCGTCTTATATCACAAACTTGCAGCCATTCAAGAGTCAAAAATTACAATAAGGTATTTATTATTTGATTATTTTGCAACAGTAGTATCACAGTATCTACTCCGAATGCAATCGTCGTCGATATCGAAAATTTTTGATACTGCTAACCGAGCTATGAGACTTAATATACTCTAATAAAGAATCTCATCGGACATCAGTTTATCGGAATGTTATCGAAACAGAAACAAGTTTTTATATTAATTCGAAGTTGCTCAAAAACTGTTTCGAAAATAATAAAAATTGACATCAATTGTGTTCGGAGTAGAGCTTCACATTCGTAATAATATATTTCTTGTGCCATAGTTGTGTAGCTGTGTATCGCTGAAGAGCGTGGTTGCGTCCAACTAGTTAGCTCCGGTATTAGAAATATAAAAATTTAATTTAATTAAATATACTAGGTGGCAACACTGTATCCTCCATCTTTGTAGTTTGTAGTTTGTAACTGAGTGTTCTTGCAATTTTGTTCTGTATCTAAAATAAATATATTTCTTAAAAACTCAATATATTTATTAATAACCCAATAGGTTATGGGCCCAGAAGCTCTGAAAGAGAAGAAATAAGCAAAGAAAAAGTTACAATCGTGCCTGAAGTGCTTGAAAAATCATTGACAAAATGGACTCCATGCGGGCAATAAATCTAGAAAAATTTGACGGTAACAACTTTCGTCAATGGAAATTCCAGATAAAATGTGCTCTAAAAGCTAAAGGAATAGATATTTCGAAATCGAAACCACAAGGAGACTGTACAGATTGGTTAAAAAGTGACGGCATGGCGATGTTCATCATTACTTCATCTATGGATTTCAAACAAATAACGCTAATAGAAAATTGCGAAACTGCCTTGGAGATTATGTCAAAATTGGAATCTATTTATGAACAAAAGAGTGAACTGTGCAAAATGTTGGTCCACGAAAAGTTTTATCAGTACAAGATGTCGCCGGCTGACAGTGTAGCTCAACACATATCGAAAGTAGAAACATTAGCTAAACAGCTGAAAGAAAGTGGTGAAGCTATCAGTGACATGGCAATTATAACAAAAATATTGGGAACTTTGCCTTCTAAGTACAGAGCACTGCGACAAGCATGGATGTCATTAGACTCAAAACAACAAACTATTGTTAATCTAACTGCGCGTTTATTGGATGAAGAGGCAAGCTTAGCCGGTGAAGAGGAACAGGAGACAGCTCTCCTTGTTGCCAATAAAGGGGGGAAAACTAAGCCTAAACAATATAAACAAGTAGCGAGTGAGAGTAATACAAATCAAAACAATAAAACAAATAAACACCGATTCGAATGCTATAATTGTGGCAAGAGGGGGCATTTTGCCAGAGAATGTCGTGCTCCTAGACAATCCAAGACTAGAAAACCTCAGAAAGAAGGTGCAGATATGTTAGCATTTTATGTGGAAAATAATTCATGTAATGCTGAAGAGAATACCTGGATTTTAGATAGTGGTGCCTCTGCCCATATGACATTTAGAAAGGATTACTTTGTGGAACTATTTGAATGTCACCAGAAATCATTGACATTGGGAAATAAACAATCTATGGAAGTATCCGGCATTGGAAAAGTCATGATACAGAGATATGTCAATGAACAGTGGGAGACCAGTGAACTGAATGATGTGTTATATGTTCCAAGTTTAAGAAGAAATTTATTCTCTGAAGGTGTGATTATAAGAAAATTCTATTCAATTGTTAAGAAAGATACTAGTGCCCTGATTTATAAAAATGGAAAGGTGGTGATGAGTGCAAATATTAAAGAAAACAATTTATATGAATTGAACATAAAAACAGTGGTTCCGGATACATGTAACTTAGTTCAAAATAGCCAAAATGATATGAAAATGTGGCATGAAAGGTTAGGACATATTAATGTGAAACAAATTAAAAACATGAGTGCAAATAGTGTTGTGAATGGACTGGAAGTGAATGACAATGGACAAAACAATTTTGTATGTGAAGCATGTGCATATGGGAAGCAGTGTAAGTTTCCATTTCACAAATCTGAGAGAGGAGAACTACAGCCAGGTGACCTAGTATATAGCGACGTTTGTGGACCTATGAGTGTCTCATCTATTCAAGGTATGAGATATTTCTTACTCTTCAAAGATGCTGCAACTAGTTACAGGCATGTATATTTTATGAAACATAAAAGTGATGTCATGGAAGCTTTCAAAAGGTACAATGCTATGATTAAGAATAAATTCATGCACAATGTTAGAATATTACATACCGACAATGGAACAGAGTATGTTAATAAAGTTTTTAAAGAGTTTTTGGAGAGAGAGGGGATAGTCCATGAGCGTACTGCGCCCTATACACCAGAACAAAATGGTCGAGCAGAAAGAGAAAATCGTACCATAGTGGAGAGTGCACGTTCAATGTTATATGCACGAGATGTCCCATTAGAGCTGTGGGCAGAAGCTGTACAATGTGCTACATATATATTGAATAGAACATCCTCCACCCAGACTCCAAATACAACAGCTTTTGAATTGTGGAACGGGATTAAGCCCCAATTAGGACATTTGAAAGTGTTTGGGAGTATAGGCTATGTTCATATTCCAAATCAATTAAGAACAAAGTTGGAGAAGAAAAGCAAGAAAATGATACTAGTCGGCTATGATGAGATCAACTACAGAATGTATGATATGAATACAAAGAAAATAACCATCTCAAGAAATGTAAAGTTTGATGAACATCATGTTCCAACCACAAGGAAAAATATTGCACAGATATGTATTGTTGATGATGAAGTTACAAATATAAATGAGAGTGAAGCACAAGAATCCAATATGGATGATACTCTAGTTGACAGCCCATCTACAGAGAGTGAAGATAGCATGCTGAGTTGTACCGATGGTGACCCCGACTATGAACCATCTAGAGAATTGACAGATTCAACAATACACACAATAAACTTGAGGCCACGGATCAATAGAAATTATGAAGCAAATCTTGTAGAACTATCATTGCCTCAATCATATGCAGAGGCACTGAATAGTCCACAAAAGGCTGAATGGTCTGAAGCTATTAAAGAAGAATTGTCAGCACATAAAGAAAACAATACCTGGACTGCGGTTGAAAGGTCAGGTCAACGAACCCTTACTACTAAGTGGATTTTTACCATAAAGAAGAATGAGAATAATCAAATTGTACGCTATAAGGCTCGTTTATGTGCAAGGGGGTTTAATCAAATTAAGGATATTGATTATCAAGAAATATTTTCTCCAACAACCCGTTTTGATTCTATAAGAATTATACTTTCTGTTGCTGCAAAATATAACTTAGAAATTCAACAATTTGATGTAAAGACTGCTTTTTTGAATGGGTATCTTGAAGAGAATATTTTTATAGATATACCTGAGGGTTTGTCAATTAAAGGTAATTTTGTGTTAAAATTAAATAAATCACTGTATGGTTTAAAACAGGCTTCTAGATGCTGGAACAAAACATTTACAGAGTTTTTGCTTAAATATGGTTTTGTTCAATCTCAGGCTGATAATTGTATTTACATAGGATATTTTGATAGAACTAAAGTATTCTTAATAATTTATGTTGATGATGCTCTTGTTATATCTTCAAACAAACAACTTATAAAAGAGATAATAGAATATTTAAAACAAACTTTTAAAATCAAAGAATTAAACTTTAAGTATTTTGTGGGCATGCAAATAGAGCGTATGAATAACAGTATATACATTCATCAGGAAAATTATATAAGTCAGATTATTGAAAAGTTTTGTATGAGTAATGCAAATCCTGCCCACACTCCAGCAGATGTAAATGTTATTATTTCAAAGAATGTTGATGAAATTGTTGTTGATTTTCCTTATAGAGAAGCTATAGGTTGCTTATTGTTTTTGAGTTCTGTCTCTAGGCCAGACATTGCATTTGCTGTAAATGTATTAAGCAGATATGTAAACAATCCAAGTCCACAACATGTAAATTCTGTTAAAAGAGTAATTAGATATTTAATAAAAACTAAAAATTTGTGTATAAAGTATAATGGAGAAAGCATAGATCTTGTTGGATATTCTGATTCAGATTTTGCAAGTGATATTGATACACGTAAATCCACTACAGGATATTTGTTTATGATGAATGGAGGACCAATCACATGGTCCAGTCAGAAACAGAAGACCATTGCTCTCTCCACCACAGAGGCTGAATTTGTAGCTGCTAGTGAATGTGCTAAGGAGATATTGTGGTTGCAACAGCTATTATCTGATTTAGGTGAAAATTATGATTGTATCACATTAAATGTAGATAATCAAAGTGCAATCAGATTAATTAACAATCCTGTTTATCATAAGCGAACCAAACATATAGATGTTAAATATTATTTTATAAGGGAGAAGGTTGAATTGGGTTTAGTTAAAATTAAGTATGTTCAAAGTAATTGTCAATTAGCAGATATTTTAACTAAAGCATTACCCGCTCAAACATATGCATATTTGAGAGATCAGATTTTACATGATGTTGATTAATTTTTTTTTTATGTTTGTTAAGTTTAGAGATAAAGTTAAATTTTAGTGGGAGTATTAGAAATATAAAAATTTAATTTAATTAAATATACTAGGTGGCAACACTGTATCCTCCATCTTTGTAGTTTGTAGTTTGTAACTGAGTGTTCTTGCAATTTTGTTCTGAATCTAAAATAAATATATTTCTTAAAAACACAATATATTTATTAATAACCCAATAAAAATGATTTAGGATCAACACGATAAATCACGATTTAGTTGGTAACGCAGCGAGTTCATCCGCCGGACCCGTCGGCGCCCGCGCTCTCTCCAATGTGACAATCACTCAACTGACAGCCGTTCCTTCACATCTGTCAGCTGTCGAACGTCATACCGGCACCGGGGTGACCTCACTCAAGCTATCTTGCTTGACGTTTCCAACTAATTCGTTATAATAAAATCACAATTATTTCTGACGCTTCGACATATATTAAGATGTGTACATATAAATATAGATTTCCACATCGTATCTATACGATGTGGAAATCTATATTTAAAAATTAATATTATTAGTCCATTGGAATGTTACATGAGTTTGCTTTTTTAGTTCACGTGTCCCAAAAATAAAATTGCGAACTCTAAGAATTGCAGTATTCGGCCCTAAAATTGTAACATATCAATAGAACACATACGAGTATATTACTAGCTGACCCGTGCCCACTTCATTGAGCATAATGTTAATAATCCTCTTCGGTCTTTTATATAGCCTATTACACTCAGCAATACTGTGGCTTTCTATTAGTGAAAGAATTTATAAAATTAGTTCAGTAGATCCCGAGATTACCCCCTACAATTTACAAACACACAAACTTTACTTCTTTATAATATTAGTATAGATTATAATATATTATAGACACGAAAAATTTGTGATACAATTTTAGCTAAACATTTCGGAACCATCCTTTGAACTCAATATAAGAATTTTAAGTAAACAACTCGTTAAACCATTTCTAATAATTAAATATATTAAAAGCTCCGTTCTAAGTGGCATGTTCAATATGATCACAAAGTTGAAAATAGAAAATAAATATTTACGTAAAATTTACTGCTATTACTTATTACTGCCGCGCTGAAAATAGCACCGTGTAACAATGATATCAAATAATAGATATGTTATACCCATACATATCAACCGAAAAAAGTGTTCCGCACAGCAGCGGCAACACACATACAAGTCAAAACGATAAAACCAACAAGAAAACAAGAGATAGTTAGTTTTGTCAGTTGCGCTTGAGTGCACCGGCAACTAATCACCTAAGGATAAGACGTCCTAATTAGGATGTATTTTGCGCTTATAACACATCTATTTAATATAATATCATTGACTGCGTCATTTTGGTGGCACTCTAGTCAATAAATATTGAGTAATGTCGGTACTTGCAAATATTTAATTTGCCGACATTTGCAATCGAGTTCTGTGACCTTCAATTTTTAGAAAGCGATTTATTAAATGGGCTCTTGACACTTACCTATACGTTAATAAACTAAGTATTTTAATTGAGACATAGGAATGTATTTGACTTAAAAAACCAACCTTATAAAAAACAAGAAATATAAATTCACTTAAAGACGACACTTAATGTCACATCAGATGTTAAAATGTTATTTAATTATGTACCTAATATTTTGAAATTATGAATTTACCTTTTGAATATGGTATGGTATGGTAATCGACAAACTTTTAATATTATATTTCTAGGCGTACCCCCGATGACACAGCACGTGTAGAAATATTTACTCCCTTGGAGAGAAAATATTAATATGAATGCACACATGCATATAGTGCACAATATAATATGATGGTTCATGTATGTAGTGTGTTTGTTGTGTATATGTGTGTGTTTTCTACACAAAGATATTTTTTTCTCTGTTCCAGTATTTCGATTGGAGCTACAGCATCCAATCGATGATCCTATCCTCATTCTTCTGGGGCTACGTGATCCTGCAGATCCCTGGAGGTATCCTGGCCAGGAAGTTTGGTGGCAAAGTGCTGATCACCATCTCTGTGGGCGTCAACTCTTTGCTGTCACTATTCATGCCAATGCTGGCTAAACTTGTAAGTGTATTTAAGTAATTAATAAGTACGTTCTTTGGATTATCGAATATTGCGTCTTTCCTTATTTTCTTCTCATCTAGTAGAATCGAAGAATCATACCATATGCTGTGAAAGTTTTTTCTGCAACAAAGGAGAACGTTAATTGTAATCTTTAGACAATTATTATATCAACATTTTATTAAATCACTATTAATATATTACAAAATCCTAAAACGGTTCGTTGGTACATATATGTATAGTTACATTGATACTTATCGACTAGTTTTAATAAATAATAATAAATAAATAATAATAAATATCTTCAGGACATTTATACACAGCGCCATCTAGTTCTAAGCTAAGCCGAAGCTTGTATTATGGCAACTAGATAACGGAATAAATTACATATGTAACATACTTTTCTTTTGTTAAAACATACATACAATTAATCAATAATTTGAGTAACAGTTAGCTGCTAACATCCCAAATTTTTGCACTCATATTGTAGTGTTTTATGACAATTTTTCCATGCATTATTCCAGGGTGGCTGGCAACTGGTTATCGTGTGCCGGACTCTTCAAGGTCTCACTCAAGCTTTCGTTTACCCGTCCATGCACCACTTGGTGAGTCAGTGGGTGCCGCTGGAGGAGAAGGGGACGCTTACCACCATCATATATGCTGGTGAGTTTATTTTATACGACGGTCTGGGTATGGGCAAATTTCTCAGGAATCTGGGTGTGTTTATAGTGAGATCTAAAATTTGGACACAGATCTTTTAAGGAAAGATTATGGGGAAAGGAGAAAGAGTCCCCTTACCGCAAAATCGGATAAATATAAAAAAACATATAATACACTATACTCACAATGAAAGATTATCAGCGTTTTGGTGTTGTTCACGATGTTCATTACGCTATAATCCTAACCTAAAGAGCTTTTGATATTCTTTGCTTATTTAAACTCGCACTCTCACAAACCAATATAATAAAGAAGAATATTTAATTCTGTCAGTCTGTCAGATTTTTAAAAATTCTTCTTTTTTTCAGGAGCGCAACTTGGAATAGCCCTCCAACTCATAGCATCAGGGTTCTTAGCAGAAGCCTGGGGATGGCAAGCCATATTCTATGCCACTGGAACCCTGGGCATGGTCTGGACAATAGCTTACATTATCATTGGTGCGGCTTCTCCCGAAAATTCTAAACTAATATCGGAGGAAGAATTGCTTTATATTAAAACTTCATTGGGAAGAGTCACTGAACAAAAAGTAAGCCTTTACAAAACAGTTATGAATCTCGAAGTAACTAACATTATTTTATTTCTATCTTCTTCATACAAGCAACAGGAGCAACCTATCCAATTTTCTACCGACTTCAAAAAAGGAGGAGGTTCTCAATTCGACCTGTATGTTTTTTTCTGTATGTTACGCGATAACTCCGCCGATTATGAACCAATTTGAACAAATCTTTTTTCGGCGTATAGGTAATACCTCAAAGATGGTCTCATTTAAATTAATTATAAAAAAACAACCCCAAAAGGTGAAAAATTGGGGATGAACTTTTTTATAAGCAATATCTCCGCCGATTATGAACCAATTTGAAAGATTTTTTGTTGAATAGATATTATCATGAAGTCGGTTTTAATTTTTTTTAAGTTAATTTTGTAATTGAGGATTAGAAGCTTAAGAAAAATATGTAGAAAGGGGGTTGTAACCTTCATGTGAGCCAGTCGAACTACTAATTGGCTGGCCATTAGGTCCTAATGTTTCCATGACGGGAACTTGTTTATATGATAAGTCGCGAATAGATATCATAGGCGCGTTTCAGAACTCGGCGTATTAGTAGCGATCGTTACAAGATCATACTCATATTTTATAAGAATATCATAATCTTTTATGCGCAGTCAACAGTGAGCATGTACATTTTTCTGCGTGACGTAACTTTCCAGTACATTTTATCACTTCAAAGCGCTATAATATGATAAGAAATACTTCAACACGCGAAAGATTGGGGTATCAAAGTAATCAATACATATAATAAAAACGTAACGAGTCGCTGTCTGTACATGGTAGATATATGAGAAAAAATATTATAGGAGACCTTTATTAACGCATTAGAACCCAAAACAATGATTTTTAAAATTTTTGTCTGTTTGTCTGTTTGTTTGTGCGCGCTAATCTCAGAAACGGCTTATCCTATCTAGATGGGGTTGTCAATGCTATATTGCGGTAAGCTTCACTTAACATTTAGCGTTTAATTCATGTCAATCGGTTGATAAATAAAAAAGTTATGGCAATTTAAAGAATCACGTTGAACTTGCTGAACTGTTGGCGCGGGTTAGGCATTTTCAAAAATGCTGCCCAAAGTCACTTTTCTACGC
>DWAJ01006642.1:0-10167 GCA_018238005.1 Eurema mandarina | reverse complement strand
GGAATTAGTCAGATCCTTGACGCTCTTAGGAAGCTTATTATAGAATAGTATACTCTGCCCCATGAAATAGTTTTTTGATTTACTAAGTCGGAAGGCAGGCATAATAATTTTATCTCTGTACCTCGTATTATATTGATGAGAATCACCTCTCTTTGTGTATGCGTTGGCATTCTCGTGCACGTGTAATATATTATTAAAAATATACTGTGACGGGACCGTTAGGATGCCAATTTCTTTAAAATGGTCTCGCAATGAGTCTCTTGATTTTAAATTATATATAAAACGTATAGCCCTTTTTTGAAGAACGAATATCTTTTGAATTTTCGCTGATCTACTTACCCTAGAGAAGAATACCGTGACATAATACTGAGAAAATAACTGAGGTAGACCATTCTCGCTGTATCTACATCGGTAAGATGCCTGATTTTTCGTACTGCTGCAACTTAGCCTTGCTGCAATTTTGGTAATATGAGCAGCCCATTAGAGTTTCTCATCTAAGGTTATACCTAGAAAAACAGTCGAATCTACAGGACTTAGTATCTCACCATTCAAAATAATGTTTCTTTTTAAATTCTTTACATTTGGAAGATTTATTATAATATAAATAATTTTGTAGGTGGGTCTGTGACGTTCTTCACGTGACTTGTCTAGATTATAGACGTCATCCCTAGGCTCAGGGCCAATCTTTTATAAATATTTGAGACTCATTAAACTTATTGTGTGCCGCTTATTCCGACGATGTGCATTCAACTAGCTTGGTGAGATTTATTAGTTTAAAGTAATAGTTTTTGATGTCATAAGAATTTGTTAACACTGTATTAAAATTGCAATTGTTTAACATTTACTTAATAGTATTAACGTTAGTGTCACTTACTTATAATTACATAAGTTTATTAAACAATTGCAATTTTAATACATTGATAATGCTAATATAAGGTAAATTAAATTTTTCCTCCACAATTCCCCAGTACTAATGTTTTATGCTGTGACGATTGTCATATTTGTGTTGAATAGGTATACAGTAGAAAATAATCTCTCATATTAGTATAATTGTTAAGATTGCTAACTTGCAAGTATCTTATACAGCATGGCTATCTGTCATTTTTTTAAATAATAATTGTAAGGACTATGTTAAACCCTTCGATAGGGCAGGGCTAGAAATCTCGGGAACTTTAACCATTTTTTTCTCGAATCTACCAGTGCAGAGACAGCTGGGATAAAGCTATTCATTTTGCTATTTCGCTGATCTTAGACACGTTTCGTTTAATATATATTTCGGGCTTTATCTGTAGATCTTTCCCAGGCAGAAGAGGTTCATTAGATTCCTATTATGTCATATCTATGAGCTAGGCCCCTACGCTGACTTAGTAAAATTCCATCATGCGCAAAATGCGGGGAGCTCAATACGGAACTCTAAACTGTGCGCTTCCGTTCGGCTCACGATCCAATTGAGAGGCAATTGGAAGATTACAGGTTACCTTAAGCCAACCTTGCCAGTCCTTCTGGCTCTATCTGAAGATCTGACTAATTTTTTGATACACCTAACGAATTTGAAAATATTGTTGCTAAATTAAGATGCTGAGCTTTGGATTTGAGTCTTTGGATTTATTCTGTAATCGTTTTATAGTTTATTTTTTTGTCTATAAATGTTGTATTGTTTGTAGGACTTTGATTTGCGGAGCCTAACAGTATGTTTCTATTTCTTTTCTCAATATTGAATAAATTTGAAAAATTTAGAAAAAAATAATCAAAATTACTCATAATTTGGCTAGTATTGGGGTCTCATATATATAAGTTTAACTGTATAGTGATTTTGTTGTTTTGGTGTTAGCAAGCTTCAATTTACTATTAAATATAACGAAACTTATATAAAACTGTTCTTTTGAGCTGTAAGTATTTTATTTATAACTAACTAACTGATGTTTTTTCTTTATCTGGTATTAGGGCCATTCGTTTTTTTCGTTTTCATTATTTAAAGATCAATATGTAATGTTCGTTGTTTTATATTTTATTTACGTTTGAAAAGCAACATAAACGATCGTAGGTTTTTCATCGACGCATTAATGTTTAAAACACATTTGACTTAAAAAACAAAGTTCTTGCGTTGTAAATGGCTTTGTTGTTGGAGACTTTGTAAACAAGATGTTTGTTTTATAATTACCTTATTAATCAAAATGTCAATTGTAATTACATTGTTGTTGACTATTTTGATATGTACAAAACAGATGATTTTTACATACGTACAAATCACTTAAAAAGTTGTTAATATAGTCAAAATTTCAAACCATCTTAACACTAAAAGGTTTGATTTTTTCGAATTTGTGAAGTTTTGAATTTAGATATGCTGTGACTGTTTTGTTCAGACGATTTGTAATTTTTAATGTGTTAACTAACTTACTGTTATCAGTACGTTCTCAAATTTCGACCAACCGAATGATGCAAAAATATGTAATAATAATTCATTATTCTCAATCTGTTTGACGTAGATAGTACGTAATACGACCGAACATCCTGCACTTACCGCCTCAAATTGAACAATTACTTGTTTACGATCGTGAAACAAATACAGTGACCTTAACCCACAAAGTGCATCTACCCTACAACTAAATAAATTTGTAGTCTATCCTCCTAATATTACTACTGAAGTATGTATGTTGCTCTTTCAAGGAACAACTAGTGACATAGTAGAGGTACATTTAACCCAACATGAGATTCACATGCCTCGGGGAAAGGACCACGGGCTATGTCAGACTTCTACCGACCAAAACCTCTCGTATGTTCTTTCTCACTCCCTTCTTCTATTTACTTCGTACTTCGTCCTCTTCAAAGGTGGATTAGACCCTGGATTGGAGATAATATGATACTTTTTTATCCCGATGTTACCATAAGCAATAAATTACTATTAATTAACAAATTTTATCTTGTAATTACTATTGTAAACCTTCGACATCATTAAATTCTGCTGACCAAGCTCACGTGTCAATGCAAAATAGAATTAAAGTGTCGCACGCATATCAAATATATAACAGTCGATTTAATCTATTTATAAACCACTAACAGTTCTCATTTCATCATGTCATCAGAAGTCATCAAGATATAATGGCCTTTATTGGGTTATATGGATTGAATTTTAAATGACGTCATCTGGACTTTATTTCAAAAAACGAATCTTGTTGATACTTTCTATCTTCTAAGCTGGTATATAGATTTTTTTGACGGTGGATTTACGTAGTTAATAAATATTACTAAGTTCAGCTTAATATTTGAAGATACACTAGCTTTGTCCCGCGGGTAGTTTTAGAATAGGTACAGCGTTAACGAAGTCGCGTCAGGCCAGCTAGTTGATCATAATGATGAATTTGTAATTTATATTTGTATTTTTCTGGGGTCTGGGTGTTGGTATGTATTATATGTATGTATTTACAAAAGAAAAGTATGTATATGTAATTTATTTATCTAGTTGCCATAACACAAGCTTCTGCTTAGCTTGGAACTAGATGGCGCTGTGTATAAATGTCCTGAAAATATTTATTTATTTATTATTTATTCTTATTCAAACCTCTATTCACCTGTATATTTTTTTTAGTTCCAATTTATTTTAAACAGTTCGCCTAGTCGAAACTTTTGAGGTTACATGGAAAAATACAGTCATATCGAGAACCTTCTATTTTGAAGTCGGTTAAAAAACCAAGCGCATCAATTATAGCATACAATATAAAACTTCAGCATTAATTCCCTTTTCATTATACCTTGCGTATTGTAAAAACATAATAAGCGAACAAAATGACGGACGTTACACAATATGTATGCAAATTGCCAACTAACGTAAAAAGACATTGTTTTTTGCGAAAAACGTGTGTATCATATTATCAACTTCTAGTCTTGAATATTTGATTTATTGAAATTACTCTAGTGGACAGAGTTGGGGCCTTATTTCAGACATGAGTTGTCAAAATGAGGTAACGAAATGATATGAGTAGTGATATTTTTACAAAAAATTAATCGCCAAATGCGTCGCTTAATGTAATAAGAGTATAACTCTATAACAGCTGAACCGATTTAGAAAATTCTTTTTTTTTCATTCAAAGAAAAAATGAAGTCGGTGTAGAGTACAAGGTTTACAGGTATAGTACGCGTCATTTATGTTAGCGCTGGACGAGAATAGCTGCGCATCGGTAAAATCGCGCTCGTAATTGACGCATTGGTGCGAGAAAGACAACACGACTGACAACCAATCAACGCTCGCGCACACGACGATCACGCGCCCCGCGCGTCGCGCCGTTACCTCAATACCTTATTTTTGACTTCTGCGCAGGTTTCGTTCGGCGCTAAAGATTCATGACGCGTACTATAAGTAGCGTGAATGAAATCACGTCAGATAGTCTATTATATAAAAATGAAGCGCAAATGTGTGAATGATTGCAATTTTTTTTTATTCTATGAAGTGGTGAGACGAGCTGGACCTCCTGATGGTAAGAGAAACGCCAGCCCATAACCAATGTAGTGCTACCCAGAACTTGTAATTTGTAATCGTGGATGAACAAGAATGTTTTTTAGGCAAAAAAATGGTAGGTCCAGGTGGTAAAAGTTTTGTAATACCATGACGATTCAAAAGTGTTCCCCCCTTATTACCCTTTTTTTCCAGTTAAAAAGTAGCCTATGTTACTCTCCATCTTTTCAACTAATTGTATGCCAAAAATCAGGTCGATTGATTGCTTAGTTACGGCGTAAAGGAAGGACAAACAAACAAACAAACACACTTTCATATGTATAATATTAGTATAATATGGATACCCTTTATTTATTTATTATCTTAACATTTTCAGTGTTCGATTATGAAAGTAGGTCTAAACTGAATATTTATATTATTTAATTAACATTGTAATGTTACGCGTATTATACGGATAAATTATGATGTCTTAACAAATTATCAACCGTATGTGTAACAGGAAAACAATCATAAATAGGTACATATTAACTTGACCTATAGTAATTATTAGCCGATATAAGAAATAAGTTGCGTTTTTATGGCCCCTGCACTGTTTTTTGGTTTATTAACCGATTTAGGTCACATATGAATAGTGAAAAATAAATACTTAAAGTAAAATGCGTCACCTATAGGCGAGCGTCATTAGATATTCTATATTTACTATGGATTAATAATTCGGAATTAGCGGCTTGCGTATGACGTCATAACAACGTCAAATCTTACATTTCGAATATCTATACATCTATCTATATCTATACATATAATAAAAACGTAACGAGTCACTGTCTGTACTTGGAAGACATGAGAAAAAATATTATAGGAGACCTTTATTAACGCAATAGAACCCAAAACAATGATTTTTGGAATTTTTGTCTGTTTGTTTGTGCACGCTAATCTCAGAAACGGCTTACCCTATCTAGATAGGGTTCTCAATGATATAATGTGGTAAGCTTCACTTAACATTTAGTGTTAAATTCATGTCAATCGGTTGATAAATAAAAAAGTTATGGCAATTTAAAGAATCACGTTAAACTTGCTGAACGTTTGTTGGCGCGGGTTTAGCATTTTCAAAAATGCTGCCCAAAGTCACTTTTCTACGCGGGCGAAGTCGCGGGCACAGCTAGTATAACATAAATTCACGTGTCCTTTATTAACGTATAAGTTGATTGCGTGTTGTATAATTCGTGTTAATAAAATAATTTACAATGTATTCTATATTTATTACTTTATTCGATCGTACTTTATTATTTAAAAAAATACATTTCAAAGTATTGTCTTTATATAATTACAAAATCGCGAGCACTAAATAGTTATACTTACCATTTATTAAATTAAATACCTTTCTGTTATATTAATAATACTACATGACACGGCGCCTTCTAGTCCCGCGCTAAGCAGAGCTTGTGGTATTGCATTGCACCAAGACTGCAGTAAAATGTTTTTTTGGTGTGGGGATCGAACCCACAACCTTTCGCGCAGATAATGGTTGCGCATTGCGCCAAGCAGTCGTATATAAAAGCACATAATACTTAATAACCGAATTGTGTTGTAATTGTTTCTATTTTTGTTTCAGATAAGGGCACATAACGTGCCTTCAGCCAACATACGACCGGTCAGGATGACAGTTCCGATCAGAAAGAAATCTTCCAAAGCTCTTAGCACGTACCTTAACACGTAAAAAACACAAACAGTAACTGTCAGTGATAGTAGATATATAGTATTGTTCCTCTTGAGTGATATTAGTTGTAAGTGGTGCCATTGATTAGTTGATAACAATGAAGTTTTTTAGTGTATTTGTGATTTTGGTGGTGTCGGCCCGGGCTGACCGAAGTAAGCTACCTCCGACATGTGATAGGTGAGTTTATTTTCTGTAGATTTGTTTTTGGTACCTACCCTTAAGTGTGAAAGGCGAACCTAGTCCATGTAGTAAGTCGTAAGTACAGGTCGCGTCACGGATGTTTAGCGCTGGACGAGAATAGCTGCGCATCGGTAGTATCGCGCTCGTAATTGACGTATTGGTGCGAAAATAACAACACGATTGGGGAACCAATCAACGCTCGCGCACCCGATGATCACGCGCCCCGCGCGCCGTGCCGTCCCCTCGATACCTTATTTTTGACTTCTGCGCAGGTTTCGTTCAGGGCTAAAGATTCGTGACGCTACTTATACTAGCCCACCCGTTAATAGTTAATAGCAACCATCGTATTATATTACTTTTTTGTCAATTTATTGTTCAGATTATTTATCAATTATTCAGATATTCAGTTAACTATAATATCCGGTGTATGCAATAATCAACAGTGATTTTTTTCTGGCGATTGGTTACGCCTATTAGCTGGTCTCTGGCATTAGCGCAAATTAGCAACTGTCTGTGGCGTAGCTCGCGAAACAATGACAAAACAATGTTTTGAATTGATTAATAAATAGGTCACTCAAGATGGCCGCCGTGGCAAAATTCCGAATAACCTACTCGCATATTTGAGTTTAAATAATATTGTGAAAAATTTACACAAATTCAAAGAAACTCACAAACGCTGGCAACTCACATACGGTTTGCAGACCGTTTAGCTAACAGAGCACGTGAAAGCGAGACGGTGTTGCCATGCAAGTTTCAAAATTTACTTAGTTTACTTTTTTGTCTGGAAAAATTAATTGTGTTACTTTTTTAAAACGATAGCAAAATAAGGACCTACCGGTATATAGTAAGAGGTTTTCGGATCGGACACTTGTGTAGCACACGGTATATGTATTTGACATTGTCATTGACTTACGTCAGAGTGTCACGAAACTATAAGACGCCCAGACGTAATCTTTGGTATAGTAACCGTCAATTACCTTTAGCGATGAACGAAACCTGCGCAGAAGTCAAAAATAAGTTGGGCTTTATAGCAAAGTTCCGGGTAGCACTGCATTGGCTATATATATAAAAAAAAAAAAGGTATCGAGGTAGCGGCGCGGCGCGCGGGGCGCGTGATCGTCATGTGCGCGAGCGTTGATTGGTTGTCCCAGTCGTGTTGTCTTTCTCGCACTAATACGTCAATTACGAGCGCGATTCTACCGATGTGCAGCTATTCTTGTCAATCGCTAAACATTCGTGACGATTATTATACATTAGAAATGTATTTAACTGTCATATATATCAGGAATTAATAAAATTACCCTTACATATTATATCATATCGGAATGTTTATATGACCTTTAACATGACTTGTATTTATTTTCCGTGATCCGTTAAATGGAGTTATTACGCTTATCAGTAGACATTTTATTATCATGACTTTTTACAATATTATCAATACAAATTATAAAGCGATGTTTCACTAGTCTGTCTGTTTTCTTAAAAAAATAACCTTGAATTGTTTTCATATAATAGGTTTTTGTATAAATAAAATGAAATAAAAAATAAAATATCCTTTATTGTCTTCAAAACTACTAACTACAAACAATAAGAAAAAATACAAAGTTAAAATAAAACACGGGTCAACTGACAATCTAAAAGAATTTATGGTTAGTGGAAAGTTAGTGAAGACAAAGGGTGATTGGCTCAGCTTGTGCTGCTCAGTGCTGGTTGCCCTGAGCAGCGCTGGTTTTCAGCCAGCCATCCCCGTTCCCTGTGGTGTTATGTGGGAATAGTGTGGTGCCACATCCACGTCAAAGAATATAGAATCTAGTTATTAATAAATGTACTATAAGCAATATTTTTTACTGGACCTTTTTATTCCCACACTCTTCATGTTTTTGTATAGACTGAGAGCTTTTATTTTAAACTGAAAGGATCGAACTTATATCATAAAGAAAAACTAAACGAAAACCAAAATTGGCAAGTCGTCAATATTTCTTTGTTCCTAGCTATTTCCATCCTATTCTATCTTCGAAATTATTTTGTCTTTTTTCT
Source organism: Eurema mandarina (assembly GCA_018238005.1). Taxonomy (NCBI): domain Eukaryota; kingdom Metazoa; phylum Arthropoda; class Insecta; order Lepidoptera; family Pieridae; genus Eurema; species Eurema mandarina. The sequence continues at coordinate 1,783 of DWAJ01006642.1, read as the reverse complement.
TAACTTTTTTTTACTTGTGGTAAATATAACCTTCTTGGTGTTTTCTCACCCTTCCTTTACCATTTTACCTTCCAATAATGCTTTTATAAGTTCGTAAATTATACTTGAAACCCTCAAACTTATAAATCATTACATGTATAGACAAATAATTGCGAACTTTCATAAATGTTAAACAACATTATCACGGATAAATGAATGTAACATTACTAGCCCAAACCGGTTCAAACCGGTTCAATCCGGTTCAAATGTAACCTGTCACTCACCGCCTACACTACCGTGATGTTTCATTAATTATTATTACGCTGACTACTTACTATTCACGCTGACAGCATTTTTAACCGACTTCAAAAAAGGGGGAGGTTCTCAGTTCGTATAATATATTTTTTTATTTAGGGTAATATGTTCCTTGAAATATACTATAAGACTAAGGGAAAGTATACTCTAATTTTTACGGGTAACGAAATAAGTATAACTATGTTATTTTTGTTTATAGTGTGAATTAGCTTAAATATTTAAATGATATACCTAAATAGTGCAAAATGTAGTTGTTCGTCTGTATGTTGATAAATTCTCTTACATTTGAAACAAAATTGTACCTAACTAGATGTGCCCCGCGGTTTAACCCGCGTTATTCCCCTACCCGGAATAATATCGGGATGCAATGTATCCTATGTGTTAATTCAGGATATCACCCATCTATATATAAAATTACCACTAAAACGGTCCAGCCGTTTTTGCGTGAAAGAATAACAAACATACATCCACACATTCTCACAAATTTTAACATTTATAATATTAGTAGGATTAATTTTGCAAAAAAATACAACTTTATATTTCTATATAAGACAAACTCTACAAAAAAACTTTAAACCCGAATTGCAAAAGAAATATAATATTTCGCAAATGTTTTTACAATATGTATTGATAAAAAGTTTACTTTCAAGGTAATTTATATTACCGAATTGCATTTGTATCTAAGTACATTGCCTTTCAAATAAAATTTTGCTTACGTATTTCTTTAATTAATTATTTCGACAGCTCCTCGGCTATTAAATAGGATTTAGGTACGACTAGAATGAAGTCTTAATAATAATGAAAATATATTAAGGAACCTAAGACTTATATTAAATCAAAGAAATCGTTACCCATACAGACAGATGGTAGAAAAAAGCATATCATATAAATTCGAAATGAGAAACCTCCCCCTTTTTAGAAGTTCGTTAAAATACTGATAGTTAATCTGAAGTAAGCCGAGTGTACGCTTACCAACACATTTCCCGGTTAATTTATATATTAAATGTATTAAACTAGCTGTGTCCCGCGGTTTTACTTGTAGCTCCCGTTCCCAGGGGAAAATTCGTAATGTAAGCTATCCGTATATAATATCTTTTAAGTTGGATCCAACTGCAAACGGTGTGCAAATTTAATTTAAAATCGGTTCAGTTATTTTGGAGTCAATTTAAGTCACGAAAAACGTGACACGTAATTTATATATATTAATAATCTTAATTAATAAATTATTTCAGTATGATATATTGCCACGGACCGCTGCTGGACACGGTGCAAATGGCTGGTCTCTACAACGACTCCAAGACCTTCGTGGACATGAAATTGAAGTTATCTCCCAACATAACCATGGACCATTTCTTCCAGATGATGAACAGGTATACACTTGGTTCTGATAAATTAGATGGAAAGTAGACATTACACATGCTTCTTTATCTCTGTCTCTCTCTACTTATTAGAAAGAGATGGTAAGTAAGAGTTGGTTACTAAGTATAAG
>DWAJ01006641.1:0-10167 GCA_018238005.1 Eurema mandarina | reverse complement strand
TTTTTAGCACACCTCGGAACGATGAGGACTTTTGAGATTTTCTTTATAATGATGTTTTGAACAACTATGCCAATATTCAGCTTTATGGGAATTTATGTAAACTTGAATGTGTAAATAGACCGGACTAAATTATATTTTTTCAACTGTTTCTTAGGATCCGCCCAAACAGTTGCAGAGGTGTCTCACAAAAAATCTTAAAAAAGAACCTACAAGAGAACTTCAATAATAATAGATTTAAATGCTGTAATTAAATTATTAAAATGACTAATATAATACTTTCTTTATAGTGCAAAAATAGCCAGCCAACTAAGTGACGAGAGCTGCTTTGGTCTTATATTTGGAATCAACACGCTTATTGGAACGGGCCTACAGTCACTGCTCACATTTATCCTTATTCAGTCACTGGAACTGCCAATACAAGCTCAGTACTATTCCCTAAGTGCACTGTTCTTAATTCTTGCAATATTTTGGTTACTTGGTTGGATTATACATGTCTGTAGACAAAAACACAGTATTAACCAGTATTAGTATTTAACCTTAATATGAGTTAATGGTGATTGTTTTATCGCATTCCTTAGTCTTAGAACAAATTTTATAATTGTTTTCGTTTGATATACATTTTATAGGGAAGAATCCTCAATACTAGGAATTGTGTGTTTGGTTTTTAATATAGTCACGATTTTTATATTTAGGGTTGTAATAGTAAATATTTTTAAACTCGGTGATCAAATTTATAATACTATGGGGTGTATAAAATATTATGTTTATACACCCCATAGTATATAAATTTTTAGCTTAATACAATGCAATTGTAGACTTAAATAAATTGAGACTGTGATATTATATTGTTATAGTTTTATAATGTGTTTTATTTTTTGAACTAAAAATCTTTGCACAAAGGAGTGATGCTTAAACAATATTTTAAAGGAATACTTAATAAAACATTAAAGTGCTTCAAACTGTATATTTTTCTTGATAGATATGTGTAAATCTTTCAATGCACATCTTAAAACAAAAATACATCATAGTGAATTCATATTTACATTTTTTTTTCATATACATGTAAAAACAATTCACATATTAACATATTCAATAAATATATCTCAATTTATAAAATATTGTGTATACATTTCTATATACATTGATATATTAAATTCATGGAATGTTCTGTTAATTGCACAAGAAATTGATAGTAGTACAGCAGATCACAACCACTTTTCAAGGAATGCACGACATTATATCTATAAATAACAAGGATATACTGCAATAAATACTAAGCAACTTGCATCGAAGACGGTCTTGTTTTTAAGTACACGTATACACATATTAATATGAAAACAACGGCGACAGTCGGGAGTACTATTGTATGAATTTGTTGACGCATTTTTGCAAATTCTTGCTTTCTCTCACGTTTTTGTCGTGCAGTCTCTTTTACCGGGCCCTTTAGTTTCCTCATGGTGAACCTACAAATAAAAATCCACCTAAACTAGAAAGTTCCGGCTTCATACATATTTCTTTATTTATTGCGATTCAAAATATATACGTATATATAAAACTATACCTTAATAATATTAAATTAAAGGGATAAGTAAATACTAAGTTTAATGTAACTAATTTTTAAATCAAATTTTGTAAACAATTTAAAATTTGTAAACACGTCACCATTCACCAACACAAGCAATGAATTATCATGTGTCAAATGTCAGATCTTTTTTTTCTTTTTTATAGAATTTAGCTAAAACTTTCTGACATAAAAAATTTCCCATAAACTTTATACCTATTTCATTTCATACTTTTGTTTTTCGCTATGACCCAACGTCTCTCGAAAACCTGAAAAGAGCAAAACTAATGAAATTTAAATACATGGTATTAAAATTTCAATTTTAAACGCCCATTATCAAAGTAGATCTAAAAAAACATTTTGTGTGTTTATAATATTGAAAAAAATTTTTTTTTTCATAATGGCAATAAATCTATTAAAATTTTAAAACATAAATATTTAAATTTGACATTACTTTTAAAAGTTTAAATACAACAAAGTTATCTTACTTTTATAAAAATAAATTACAAATATAAAGATTTCAGTTACTTTATACTATAGATTGATAGTATTTATTGAAGTATTTAATCATGAGTTTAAAGCGAGTTTCTCAGAACGCCAATAATTCTTATATTAGTCAAAATAAGAAGAGTACTGTGAACACTTATTTTAAGAGGATTTTAGAAGAAAGCGGTTTAGTCTTACATTTACCACCTGACAAATGCATTGCTGAACAGGAAACTGTCCACATAATACGCAATATTAAAAAGAATCTTCAAAAACATCCAAATTACCCATGTAATGTATCAGAATTTTTTACAGACTTACAAAACGAATGCAAAGATTTGAATGTATTTAAACACTACTTATATCCAAATATTGTAAGGTCACCCACCGAAACTGCTTGTGAGCTCACAATAAACGACAGTATTATCAAAATTTTATTAAACGTACCAATCCTACAAGTCAAATTAACAGAGTATATATTTGAAATAGCAATTGATTTGGCAACTGAATCTAAATGTGGTCCGTGGATACAAATGATACTGAAATGCTTTTCAACTCTAAGTGAGCTGGTTGACAGTGAAAAAGTGTCAACAAATCTCATAAATCTACTAGACATAGCATCAGAGAAGATGGTACGTCTTGAAATTATAACAGCCATACCCGATATAATTGGTGATCAAGAACATGAAAATATTGCTACAGAGATGAGTCGAATATTATCTGAGGATCATGACCTTATTCCAGCAATATTGGAATGCCTGTCCTACTTGTGTCTTACTGATGAGCAGTATGAACAGTTGCAGAAGAAAACATTGAACATTTTAACTAGTTTATCAAAATGTAACTATTTTGCCAATTTTGTTAAGTTTCTACTCATTCCTGGGCGACTAAGTGATAAAAAATATATTGAAGTAATACAAGAATTAAGGAATGCATTAGGCTGGTCTACAGCCATTGCAAAACCACAAGATGTTGCATCCAGCCAAGTACTTACTGCTACGGCCATTAGGAATTCTATTGTCTCATCTAAAGCTATAGCAAATGCTTGGTTGAAAGTAATATCAAATTGTAATGATAGCAATGATCATAAACCTATTGACTTTATTATTATGCTAATTTTATATTCCACTTCAGATGAAAAGCAAAAGCAAGTGGAAATGTTGATAAATAAGCAAATTAAGTTAGATATAATAAAGGAAAATTTGCTAGATGATGCATTTGAGAAATTTAAACCAATATTGGAAGTAAACTTAAGATGTCTCATCAGCTTAACAAACAGTCTGTTAAGAAATAAGTCAAATCCAGAAATTCAGGCATTTGCATCACACTTATATACCTTAATGTTTTTGGTACTTGAAGAAAGCCGGCAGACAATAGTTGCAGAACTTCTTGCTCTGGGATTAGATAGCAAACAGTGTATGATGAATATATTGGTTATATTAAACAATGTTGCTCTAAATGATGTTACTATTTTAAAACCACAATGTGTACAAATGTTGACACTCCTGGACAGAGTAGATGATATGACATTACCTGAAATCAGAGCTACCATGAATTTGCTTTGCTGTCTTGCATATGCATGTGAGAATTCAGTAATAAGGGATGATATACACATGATTATAAGAAAAGAATTGGGCAGTTCAAATCCAACTATTAAAGTACAGGGTGTTATTTCAGGTATACATGCTATCAAATATTTAATGGCAACAAAAAGTAATGATTCTGAAAGTATAGATTTGCCAGATGATGTCAGTTATAGTTCCATTCATCATTTAGCTGAAGGTGACCTTAGGGAAGCAGCTCAAATTGTAGAGCTAATAAGTCGTAGTACAAGACAGTTACCTGACATGATAGTATTTTTTTATGATGAACTCTGCCAAGTTGTACAACCTTCTAATAATATGAATAAACATTTTTTAGCATGGCTAACTGATGCTGTGACAAATGACTTGCAACAGAATTTCATAGTAGATAATCTAGAAACGGAAAGGATTGGTTCTTTAAAATTGACGATGCAACATTGTCTTAATTCCGACAGTGAAATAGAGGAAATAATTGCAATCAATATAGGTGGATTAGTACTACAAAGAAGAGATGATATAAACATAAGTATCCTGTCGCCCTTATTTCGACTCGTTCAAACTTTACATTTAAGACAGCATGATGGGAATTTATCAAGTATAGATGCTTTACTTGGTTGTGCAATAATAATGCCCAGTTTTGATATTGATTTAATTGATGAGTTTGAAAACGAGAGCATTCATCTTGTTCTAGATTGTTTGTTCCACTGTGTGAATTGGTTTCGTGAATTAATCAACGCATTTGCATCGCAAAATGATCCAGCGTTAAAACCGAAAGTGTTTACGCGAATTCTTCACGTTCAGCAGGTTGAAGATTTAATTGGAAAAGTTCTCATAGCGACTAACACAGGCTACAAATTCCCTAATGATTCTATTAATTTAAAACATAGAAGTCACGAAGAAGAAAAAATTGGTAAAACCAACAACAGTAAAATAAGGCAAAAAACAAAAAACCAGGAAAATGAATCGATTCTGCCAGAAAGTGGTAAAGCCCAAAGTCAAAACGATAAATCTCTTAAAAGTAAAATAGATATTATAAATCATATGGCTTTCAGACCTCTCAATGTAAGAATTTTAAATATTCTTAAAAACGATTTAACAGAAAATGATGATATCAATGTGGAGGACACGGAGATAACGATTGACATCCTTAAATATATTTTAAAAAATGTTTGTCTGATTGTTGAGCCTGTCTTAATTTCAAAAATAAAACAACCTACCTTTTTAACAAAACGGAATACAAAAGATATATATGATAAGGCTAAAGCAAAAGATTACGCTGAGGGTATTAATCTTATTTTACCTCACATAGTCAACCATTTAAATTTTATTTCGACATATCTTAATACACATGGTGTTGAAGATGATCAAAATGAGGTTGAATTCGTGTACACTTCAAAATCAATAGATTTCATTTATTGTCTGGAACATATTTTTAATATATTAACAGTATATTTCAAATGGATTGGATTTAAACACAGCAATACAGCTTTACTAAAAACATCATTGCGCACAATTGCATTTGTACAAACAACGAAAAACGAGAATATGATGTCTATAAAAGATCTATTGATAAGTGTTACAGCTTCATTACATAAATATGAAAAGTATTGCTTGCAACTTTCAACTGCTCTTTCATTAATAGAACTTCTAAAAGCTATCGTAGAACATTCTTCCAATTCAAGCCTTTTAAACGTTTTGCGGGACACCACTCAAAAGTTTTTGTCTAAACAGTGGAAAACAGTAGATGGTGTTTTAGAAAAGGGATTTATATACAATCAACATATTGATAGTCTTACAAAAGAGTTTTTAGTTAATAATGAAATATTGCAACTTAAGGACATAACTATTTCACTATTAAACGATATTGAATTATCGAAAAGTCGAAATAGCACATTAAGTGAATTGAAGAGCATAAATAAAGCCAACTTTCCAATTTTCTACAGGAATCTTGGAACAGCGCTTAATAAAGCCACGAAAGATAGCGTAAACAGAGGCTTAACAAATTCAGAACATTTGCAACTATGGAAAGATGTAACATTTATGCTAAGGTGTATGTCAGATATTGCTAAAACTTTAGATAATAGAAATAATTTATCCTCCTTTTTCAAGAAATCTTTACCAATGATAAAGTTATTTTTGTCTCACGGTATACCAATTATTGAATTACAATTCAAGAATGATACTCAAGAAGTCTTAGAAATATTAAAGACTCTTCAACAATCGACCAGGTTTTTACAGTCCCTTTGTTGTCACTCTCGTTTAAAAAAGGATTCTGTACTTATGGGAAAAGTACCATATATAAGGCAATTGCTTGAAACACTCATATACAAAGTGAAAGCAGCGTTAACTGCAAATAATTGTTCTGAAGTGTTTTGGATGGGTAATCTTAAAAATAAAAATATTCACGGTGAAATAATATCCACACAACAAACCGTTGAAAGTGAAGAGTCTGTTGAAGACTGCGATGACCAATTACCCGACGACGAGGATAGTGACGAGACCGACGATGAATTGCTTAACCCCGATTCTCGAAGTGTAAGTGATATTGTGTGATAGGTATTAAATTCTTGTTTATTTAAGCTGTTTTTTATTGTTTCTTCCTTCTATTCATTCCCGGTCGCTTCACTTTTAGCAGAAGGGTCGTTACGCAAACCGTCTTGGCTAGTGGTTGAAGCAGACGCAGCTATTCGCATTCTATAATACTTGACAGCCTCCAAAATCTCCAAATTTCTTACACTCACATTAATAATAAAGTCATTGAAATGACTCGTGGAAGGTTTGACGAACTATAATGGACAGACTCCAAAATTTGGCGATTCTCTTTATATTCGACAAATTTAAATTATTTAGCTAGATCTGTTGAATGAAACTCAGCGTTAGGTGAATGCTTCAAAGTATATAATTTTTATTTGTAAAGACATGGTAATGATAGTAATTATTAAAAGAATGCTACCTACCTATATTTAAATTTGTTTTTATAATAATGTGTAAGAGCCCCGTTTTAATGAATTTCAAAAACGCATCTGTTTTTTGCTTGAAACCGAATTTTTATATATATTTATAATTATTAGGAGAATATATATTTATAAGGTTGCCTATCGAAAATTGGCCGCTAGTATTTTTAATTAATTTTTTAAAAATTGATTTTTGATAAAAAAATATAGCTCACTTGTTTTTTAAATAAAATAACGTCTACATCACGGCAATTTGTATAAAGAATTAAAAAAATCACAGTTGCCTTTGCTCACTTGGCCGCACCTCTTCGCAGCCAGGTGTAAACAAGTACATTTTCGATACATTTATACGTTCACAACGTTTATTTATGAATTTCTAGCGACCCGCCTATGCTTCGCACGGGTGCAACTACAGAATGTCCTTACACACAACGTTCTTTTTGTCAACCTACGGTACGGCCGCGGCGCCACAACAACTACGTCCCTGCATTTTAAATTTTTAATATCTTCGGAACTATTCACTTAAATTACATGCTGTAAAAAGCATATTGATTTATAATAAATACACAATTTATTTTACTTAATTGGATAAGGATTAATGCTGTATAGTTTAAAATCACTTCGTAAATAACCATTTATTAGTAAAGGATTAAAAATGGTTATGGTGGGTTATCCTTAAGAGATAGACATATGCCATCGCGGACTTTTTTGTAGAACTTTTTAAGGTGGACAATAGTTATAGTACAATAGGTACCTATTTTGTTCTATCTCTTAGGGTTTAGCCAGCGTTTGCAATATAAGCGCAAAAAAACGTTCTTATTTACGACATCACATAAGAAACCTCGAAATTTATCAGTCTTTCTCTACTATTTTATGCATGTATTATACATATAAACCTTCCTTAAGAATCACTCTATCTATTAAAAAAAACTGCATCAAAACCCGTAGCGTAGTTTTAAAGATCTAAGCATACATAGGGACAGACAGACAGCGATAGCGACTTTGTTTTATACTATGTAATGATATATCAAATTAAAGCTATTTATTTTTTTTACATTTTTATTAGGAGCCGTAACAAGCCAATAACAAAATAAAAAAAAAAACGAGAACCAAGTTTGGTATCAAGAGAAAAGTAAAAGTATGTTTTACATACATTGATTTTACACATCTCTATACTCTATCTCTTATACACTTAATTTTTTCTTTGTTTTACTTAGGTCAGATAGTACACCTGCCAATTATTTATAGAGTAAATCCATCTTCTTCAAATTAAAACAGTTATGCTGATTCATTATGTACTTTACAATTGAGTATGAAAATAAAATGCTTTTGTTTGGGTGTTTAGTCAAGTTTATTACAAACACTTAGTACAATCTTTGGGGTGGTCCCATGGTTGACTTCATGTGGAGTGACCTTACGTTTTGCCAGTGCTTCTTCAGAAGTGATACCAAGAAGTTGATTGATAAATGGACATTCTGTGCGAGTTCATCAGGAGTCATATCTACATGACCAACAGCAACAGACAAGCACAAGACCTATAAAGAAACGACAACTTTAATTAAAAAAAAAACTTTATGAAGAAGTAAGGTTGGCACCATTTACCTGTGTCTTGCATGGAAACTTATTCAAAATATTATATAAACATTCAGAAATAATATAGCTTCATTTTGCTAAAATAATCATCTAAATAAAAAAAGTTCTGTAGACTCCCACTATAGGTGACAGTCTTTTTAGCAAAATGAAGCTATATTTTTTCTGAATGTTTATATTATATTTTAAATAAGTTTGCATGCAAGACACAGGTAATGCTTCATAACAATGCAAGTAACTTATTTAATTAAGAATACTTTCTCAAACATATAAATTATTGGCTATCATTTAATTCTCTTTAATAATAAAGATAATTTATTACCTTCTTCATCTGGAACTTAATGGTAGCTTTCACTTCGTCAATCTTCTGTGTCATTGACTCCTGGTGGGAGAGGAGACCAGGGAACTTGCCAGCCTTGTTCAGACCAGGACCCAAGAGACGGGGAATCTGTTTGATGAGTGACTCCGAAGCAAGGAAGGCATCATATCTGAAAGTCAAGATTGTGATTATAATACAACTTTACATTACAATTTTAAAGCTTACATGTAAACAAAATCTATTTTAGTTAAATTATTTAAATAATTCAAATTTAAAAATAAAATAAAAAGTATGACTAGAATATAATTTGATTGAACAAGAATAATTGATAACTTACTTCTTGGCTAGTTTCTTAACAAGCTTTTTGTTCTTGTTAAGCTTCTTCAAAGCTTCAGCATCCATGCAAGGTACAGTCAAGCTCTTAGCCTCATCACAATGTTGCTGGTCTCCGAGAACACATACTTGCATCTTAGGTCTTGGAATGTACTTTAGCCTGTAAAAATAGCAATACTTTAAGGGTTGCTAAATTAAGACACCACTACTATTAGTAGGTAATTTAAGTCAAAATCAGGATAGTTTCTCATCAACATCAGATAATACATGCTTTTATATTTTAAGTCATCACATAAGTATTTAAATAACTAAATGAGTTGCAATATTTCATAATTGAACCGAAAAATCAATTGCCACCACGTGAAACTACGATCTTACCGTCATAGCCTTTCTGAAAATCAAAAACGTGCAATATCGGTAAGCCGTAGCTAACCTGCCCATTATTTAAAGACTCTGGGTCAAGTCCCGTCGGTTTCCCGACTCCCTGTCCAGGGCCAGTTTTGTGGTTTTAAATGAAAACAAAAATCATCCAATGTATAGGCAATGAGCATATTTAAGTATTTAGATAACTAGGTAACCACAAAATTCCCCCTTTCAGGTAAACATACTTGACGGTGCCGGAGAAACGCTTGTCCTTCTGTGGGTCATAGTTCTTCAGACCGATTTGAAGCTCAACCGTCTCCAAGAAGTTACGCTTCTTGTCTTGCGATGATTGTAAGACGGCATTAACGCACTCGTAAAGGGTATCACGAGATACCTTCGACCTAAAAGAAACACGTTATTATAGAAACACAAATATAATAACTAAAACAAATAAATTAATATAACGGCACTACTTAATTGTTCAAAACGCAATAACAACAAAAGATTTAAAAGATTTATTTTGATTGCTCACATTTTGGTTAAATTAACCTCCGCCTTCACCTACGATTAAAATAGAAAGAATGTTTCTCAAAATTGACGTCTGTGGCACCGTTTGACATTGACATACAGACTATACGTGTCTATCAAATCACAGATAAAAAATCTAGTAAAGAAATTAATATATTATGGTCCTAGTTTATCAGTTATAGCATTGTTCCGCATTATACGGAATTAATTTTAACGTTGAATGTTTTAACTACATCTTTCTTAACTTAAATATCGAGAACTCTTAAAGTATAGTACGCGTCATTTATGTTTAGCGATTGACGAGAATAGCTGAGCATCGGTAGAATCGCGCTCGTAATTGACGTATTAGTGCGAGAATGACAACACGACTGGGACAACCAATCAACGCTCGCGCACTCGACGATCACGCGCCCGCGCGCCGCGCCGCGACCTCGATACCTTATTTTTGAC
>DWAJ01006640.1:0-10167 GCA_018238005.1 Eurema mandarina | reverse complement strand
GGGGAATGTATTAAATCTAGTGATACTTTGTTAATCATTTAAAATTATAAGCTCTGATTAACTATAATAAAATTAATAAATAACGAACTAATCGTGTCGTGAAATATTTTATTGAATTGATCGAACGTTGATCTCCTCGCCCGACTACCCACGTTATATCTACCTGCTATACGGATAAAACCTAAGATTGTAAAAATGTAAAGCCATTTATGAAGGAGGATCCTGCAAATTCAATATTCAATATTTATGCTTTGCCAAAATAACAAAAGACTACCCAGATATGGCGTCTTAAATGGTTAGTTACCGAATGGAGGCTAGTTACGTCGCAGCTTAGTATAAAACGTTCTTAGTCATGACGTCAAGCGAGTTTTCAAATCAATGTATCGCCTTTTTGAATAAGAAAATAACTAAAAAATACGTTCCTATTATTTTTCATTAATACATGTGAAGATCATTAAATTATTTTTTAGTCACCATCCCAATTAATATTTACTAAAAATACCTGAAGTTGTGTTCGTTGGAACAGTCGTATTATAATATTCTGTTGAGTTTGTTTGAAGAATGTTTTGACTGTTAGCATCTTCGGCGTTTACCCTGTAAAATGATAAATTCCATTAAATAATTATACGAAAAATAAATGTGTGTGATGAGTATGTATGTAGACAGGTTTTTACCTATAATTTTTGGTCCCTTTTGAGAGAGATCAAAAATTGTATATTTTGTACAAGAAAACATATTTTAGTATCAATTCCGGATGTATACAGTGTATGTATACGTGATGTATACTTACTTTATACCGTTAGTAGGTAGGTCCTTTTTTGCTATCGTATTGAAAAAATAACATAATTATTTTTTTCAAACAAAAAAATTTAACTAAGCAAAATTGCAAATTACAAGGCAACACCGTCTCGCGTTCACGTGCTCTGCTAGCTATAGGGTCTATTGGGTCTACGAACCGTACGTGAGTTGCCAGCAATTTGTGTAAATTTTTCACTAGAAACTTAATCTTTAAAACTTTATTGCATTGTTATTTTTAGATATAGATTTTTTATTTTATACGAAAAGGTATTTGGATAGAGCATGTTACCCTTCAGGATCCGACACATGTTTTGTAACACACTGTATATGTTAAATTTTTTTGTTAATTATCATTATACACACATTACACTAACATATACACATAAACCTTCCTCTTGAATCACTCTATATGATCAAAAAACCGCATGAAAATCGGTTGCGTCGTTTTAAAGATTTAAGCATACACAGGGACAGACAGAAGAAAACGACTTTGTTTAATACTATGTAATAATATATCTGTATATGTCTATGGCTATGTCTGTATACTAAAGATACATTCTTCTACATTTTCCTTGTTTACTAAAAACCAGTACACTTTAAAAACCTTAAATAAATCACATATAATTCACTCACCATTCTGTCAGCCACAAATTTGTGGACGAATAAATAGCCTGGCCCAATATGAAGAGTACCATCAATAGGATCACAGCCAGTGTGCCCCCACCGCTGGATATATAAGACAGATACACACTACTTGATACGGCGCCTTCTGACTGGTATTCATCTGTGGAAATATTTTTTAAATATTTTCAGGACATTTATACACAGCGCCATCTAGTTCCAAGCTAAGCAGAAGCTTGTGTTATGGCAACTAGATAACGGAATAAATTACATATGCATACTTTTCTTTTGTAAATACATACATACAATACATAGCAACACCCAGACTCCGGAAAAACACAAGAGTTGAGGTGAGTCAAGCGGTCGTAAAGGATGATAGGGAATCTATTGTTTGGTGCAAGTGAAAATTAAAATTATATACGCTCAAAAACTAATACCGCCACAGCAAAAACATAATACATTAAATACGAATTTCTGTATCTAAACGAAACGAAATTTCCTAAACAACGTTTTTATTTTGATTAAAAATACATCATATTGTATTTGTATAAACATGTCCGCTTATCTGTGATCTGCGGCACCCACTAAGCCCACTATTTTTATATTTTATTAAAATCGGTTAAGCCGACTGACAGCTAATGTTATTACTCTAATTCTTTTTCATATACCTAATTAAAATATCTTTCTGTCAATAACAACGTGGTACACAAACTTTTAGCACTAAATTCTGCAAGCCTATTAATATGGATGAAAAGTGGTATATATCGTGTAGACTATGTACTAAATTTAATTAAAATTTCTAGTGATATTGAGGTTTCTTTCCACATTTATCATACTACAAGCAAGAATTATGCGCGCCAAAAGAATTGCTTCTTTAGATATTAATCAAAAGATCTAAGGCCCTTCATTTTCTATCCCATACAAATACACAATCATTATCGTTTTTATCTGTAATGATATATCGTTTTTATTATTTAAAAAACTTGTGTCAAATGATATATACCAGTAACTTATAAATAAATAAAAACGACCGATAACTAATTCAATGATATTATATTAAATAGATATGTTATAAACGCAAAATTGAAGACTCAAAAACTTCCTAATTTGTACGTCTTCTCTTCAGGGGATTGGTTGCCGGTGCATTCACATGCAACTGACAAAATAACTATCTCTTTTTTTCTTGTGCGTATGTAAAGTATGTGTGCCACTGCTGTGCGGAACACTCTTTTGATTGTTGAGAGGGTGATTTGTATGGGTATAACATATTTATTATATAATATCAATGCTAACAGTCAAATACTATAACATAGTGGTACTTGAAATCGTAAACAAAAGTGATATAATCAATCGTTGCATTTTATTGAATACGTATTTATTACAACAACTAACAAACGCCTTGAATATCATTAACCTTTCGTTAAATATTGATGAATGCTTTGTAAAATAAACACATTTTAAAAATCAATTACGCACTTCATTCAAAAGTTGCCGTCAATGTCATTGCGATATTCGATTTGAAATTAATACACATAGATAATGACAAGGTTGAGTAATTAAAATGAAATGTTTGTTATCATTTGCTTGTATAAACGAAACGTCTTAAGTGTATTTTCATCTAAGATACGTTTGGTATAAAGAAATAAATAGTCAAGGAAAGAAATCCATCAATAACTAGTCTCCCATTTGATTTGCAATAAAATTAACGTAATAATCTTCTAGTTATGTCATGTAGGAGTATTTGTATACCATCGCAAAATAGCTATTTGCGATATGAACCCAATAATGATTGAATACCCTTAATCTTGGCTTAAAGTACAATTATGAACGTCATTATAATAAACATTACAATTAAATGGCTCTGACTCGTTGTTATATTATTTATATCCAAATTAACTATAAGGTTTATGGCAGGAGATGTGTAATAGAAATAAAAGTGCATACACTATGGTATTGTTAAAGGTGTCACGGTCATCGATGACCTTTGCGATCTTTGTTTGATATAAGTTGGAACAAAAACATTGATATGAATATCAACATTTTTATTTACTTTTTTGGCTTATTATTAGCATAATTGTTTATTCATAATTTTAAGATATATGAGAATAGAGCACCAAACAGTTCTTATTATTATTTTAATTTTTTTTTCTTTTCTTCGTTTCTTCTTCAAGTATTTTCACCGAATGCGAATTTTATTGCCATTATGAGAGAAACAAGGAATAATTAAAGAGCAATGCAATATATTTTGTGTATATCTCAACCCATAACTTTGCCTCGTAAATTAGACCACTTTTTGCCCTCCAAAATCGCGCATTGTCGTGTTGTGGGTTCAGAATTTAGTGAGATTGTTTTGAAAGTGACCCTTAAAGTTATTTCTGTATTACTGAGCCAGATGGCCAATATTGTCCGACTATTTTAATTACGAGACCAAATAACTATTTTTGTCTGGTACCTCGAATTCTTATAAATTATGACTACTTTTTTTATTATTTAGTATTTTTAGTAACGACACTTTTCAGAGAGCATTAGAAATAACACAATTGCCACATGCAAGAGTAACGTAATCCTTATGTGCTGATTACATGTCATGTGCGAAACACTAAGATAAATATAAGAAGATGTCTAAACTGTGCTAAAACCACTTTGAACTCCTCATCATATAAGCATGTTTTTAATGTGTGTTAAGACAACTATTACTATCTATATCCATGAGGTTTGAAAAAATAAAGCAATATTCAGCCCTTAGGTACGCCTACTGGCCGGAAAAAACAATGCATTTAAAATTTATAACAAGAAAATCGCGAAAGTTCCACGCTAAGCCAGATATAACAAATGAACATCGCTGCAAACTTTGCCGCGATGAGTTTGAAATACCTGATAATCTATAGAGCAAAGTTGAATGTCGTTTATTGTTCTGCTAGTTCGTCGTCGTAAATGAACAATTTTGTAGAATAAAAGTAATAAAGACAAAATTGACCTAAGCGGTGAATCTCAATAAAGGCTCAACTTTCAGCGACCTCCGCATATTACGAACGCGGAACTTTTGAAAGGGGTTAAAGTAGGTATACTGATTTGAGAAAGACAAGGAAAAGGTGGTGCCTAAGAACGTATAAATTGGAATAAGGAAGGTGTATGAAGGGGAAGTCTTTCAGCCATTCAAATTTGTTTAAGTTTTGCTGAGAGGGGCTTTCGTAACGAGTATTCGACGAGTTTTATAGCTTCTAATGAAGTATTTCAATCTCAAAATATTTGCATGAATAGATCCACAAAGCTGTTTCATTTGACTGTTTTATGTGGATGCTTTCAATATTTCCTTCTATTTAAAAATATTTCAATGTTAATACATTTATAAGGGGAACATTAGACAGTTTCTCATGAAATATATATCAAACTAAAACTATAGTTGAATAAACTTTTAATAATTTGTCAAATAAAAGTACATCGTTGTTTTAATGTATAAAAAGATAATAATGTTTAAAAAAACACGAGTGACTTTATTAATTTTATAAAAAAGCAAATATTACTTTCCACCAATCAAAGTCTTCACGATAATGATTTAAACAAGAAATAACATAACATACTAATGAGTCCCGCGACAACAATGATAGCTTAAAAACACACATCGCAGAGGTATTTTACCAACTTTTACTGCCATCAGAAAAAACGATCTTAAAACTTTAGTTTAAAAGAATATTAACTTGTAAAATTTTCTTTCTTAATATTCATGGAAAGGCGTCATATATTATGTACAAAGTCGGAATTCCTAAGACGGGGCTGTGCGGCGGACTTCAAATTTACAACAATAATTAAAATTAAGTCAGTTTTATTGCTTGGAGAGCTGCTTCAATAGTGAACTGTTATAATTAAAACACAGGGCATTTTTCAGCGGCCGAGGTCTTCCAGTTTAATTAAGAATACTTTTTCCCTTTCTCCTCTAGATGAGTTTTGTTCGACTTAATTACTGCATCTTGATATAACTCCAGAGAATACAATAACACTTCATTGTGCGAAATCCAGCACCTTTTACAGTCTTCAAACTTATTTATAATAACTAAGCTCTGATAAAACTATACTTATTTTAAGGGCTATAAATAATAAGTAGTTTATTTATTTTGAAAACAGTTAGGTTTGCAAGTAAATAAATTTCTGAGTTTGTAATTTTATCTGTTAATTTTCTGAACCTTTCTGTAATATATTTTGTTAACAGATTACCATAATATTATTCGGAGTATCGTAAGTCTCTTGCCCAAAAAATATCTAAAAAATATTAATGAATAACTGTAACCGTAAGACAAACCTAGTAAACGATTTAAATATGTACATTCTTAATGATTGTTTTAAATACATTATAAATATCTGCTTTACATAATTTACTAAAATTCGAATTATAAATATAAATAAAGATAAATGTAAATAAATAAGTTAGTAAAATCGTATTTAGAACTGTTTCTATAATATAATCAATTTAGGGCTTCTGCCATCCATCTTCAAGGATTTACAATTCAAAGATCAAAGGAACCTATTTCAACGAACAAACTGTGATTTCCCACGATATGGTATAGTTTATTCAATGCCTTAGAATTATGAATTTCAATTCACGTAGCTACTTGCTTATATTGTATAGTATTGGTAACACTACGTTAAAATATTTTGTTCTTTCGAAATCGATAACGAAATTCGATATAATAAAGTTATTTCTTTTCTTCAAAAATAGACACTGGATTTAAAAGGAAGCATAAAAAATTAAACGGACAACCGCAAATCGCCCACTGAAATTTTCGTACCCAAGATAATTTTAAACACAAACAGACAGAGAGAAAACAATGTGTTCTTAAAATAAACTGTTTTTCTTCTTAGTTTCGAAAGGGATATATCCTTATCTATATTCATGTATATCGATATCAAGGATACGGATATTGGTATACATGCAAATACTCATCAAGAATTCTTCTTTTTAAAAAACAGCATATCACAAGAAATAGCCCTATTAAAAAACACTAAAGCCACTCTCAAATTACAAATCGACTGATATAATTCTCCAGTAAACCCCTTTACATAAAGAAACCTCTTAAGAAAGAGCTAAGACTAGAATTAAAATAATAAATTCCAGTGTTAAAATAATATTTATAAATGACTTCCAGCAGTTCAGTTACAATCTGACTCGTAATAAGCCTTTTCTATTAAAACTCACTTAACTGGATTCAAATTCTCCGAGTTAAGCTTCTTCTTAATTAGTTCAACTTAAACCAGAGATAAATAATCTCGCCAACTATTGTACTTCTTCAAATTTAATTACTTTTCTTAATACGTACTCCTCTGTTCATTGGAATATTCTAGAACCTATTGAATATTTATTTCGATATTTTATATTATGAAGTTGAAATGAGAAAACGGTTTTTACGCTATATTTATAGGAAAATAAAATTTTGTTTAATTATATTTATTAAATAAAATATTTCATTTAGACAGTCTAGTACCCTTTTCATGTTAACATTTATATGGATACATACTAATCTTGTTAGCACGTATTTTGTACATACTAATATAAAATTATTTATACACATTTGATAAATTACGGCTATAAGTGCCACGTTCTGAATCGCGCTTATATTTTTTCGAAATAATATAAAATAAAAATTCTCGATATCGAACTACTAGGGACTAAGCGACCAGTCACCTGACTGAACAACAGCTAAGCTAGAGGAGACATCCCTATTTATAATAAAAAATAAAAAACAAAAACTTCAGATGAGTGCTGAATTACAGTAGTGAAATTGTAGTAACAAAAATATATGCATCTGGCTCGCATTCTGAATGGGCAAGCTACTTATTACGTCTACATAACTTTCACATAAAAAAACACTCAACTGACGGTAATCGAAAAGGCTATTATTATTCATTTGAAGTACCAATTCAGGCACATTCTGCTTAGGTGATGCGGAGTAAAAAAAGATTATCATAATGAGATTGCTGGCGTAACTGAGGGCTGTAAGAAAAATGGAAAAATTTGTGGCGTTAAATAATATCGTTAGAAAAATGTAGCAGCCCTATAGGGGCGGGCTAAAATTGCAAGTCGTATATTACACAGGGAATTTTCAATTACGGCAATCCCGCGGTTTTTCATTCGTAATGTGACTTAGGAATCGCTTGGAGTTGGTCATTCATAAATGCCAGCTTGCGAATTGAGTGCCGATATAGGGACTAATAGAAGCGGGGAGTTTTATGGAGTATTTTCTGTGGTAATAATGTGGAACGTTCTATTTTTGTATTAAACTCGTTTTCATTTAAACGAAGCCTGTTATTTTCACTATGAGCCATGGTTCAGTGTTAGTCAGATAAAATATATTAAACTTCTTTTCTTCTAAACATAAATCTAAGAATCTTCAACAATAGAAACAACTACTCTAAATATTACAAATATTCCTCTCATACTTTCTAAAAATACGAATACGATTTACGCATTATTATTGAAAACTTCATTCAAATATATTGCTTTTCAAAACGATGCTTTCAAACCGATCGGGAACTCTTAAGGCTTCAATATGAATTTATTGTAATGCAAATTGCATCCTTTGTACCCCAGACTCGGAGGTCCTTATATACACGGTTATAAAGAGCACTGCTCTTTATAACCGTGTCTGATCTATTTCTATGATATTAAAATATCCATTCTCAGTTCAAATATTTATAGGAATACGCTGATGTTTTACGCGAATATGTCGTTCTTACAAATACTCGCTCTAGGGAATTTACCTATAGTCCATTAAAAACGTTTTTAAACATGTTGAAAAAACTTTGTTCAACAATAAACATTTTTGTAACCTAAGAAGAAAACGAACGCTCGCATTGTAAACATTAAATGAATATTTTTCAAAACAAATTTGTACCTAATCAAATGTTTCTCCATTGTTTACGTTTTATAAAGAACAAATCGTCCTTTCACGTTAACGAAATAGCTTTCAAGGGGAAATATTTTTTAATTTCATAAAAAAACTGTCATCAGTCTGTCTAGAAAAGGAAATTAAATCCCTTATCTCATTGCTTTGATAAAATCCCGTCTATTTTGTCGCAGGTTTTAAATTGAACATTCCATTTATATTTCAGTATAGAAACTAAATGTCGGTAACAAAAAATATAATTAAAAGCTGTTTGTTTCTTTTGTTGAATTATTTTAATACCTATAGTCGTACATTGCCGATTCTGCTCAATTATCCATATAAATGATTAAAAGAAAAACCCTTTAAGTCTTAATTAAACCATTAATATCTTAACGATTTAAGTAAAACTAATACTGCACCTTTGTTAAAACATCTGCTAGTACTAATATTATTTCTTAAAAAAGCAAAACAAATAGCTCGCAGCGCAAATCTTCCCTTAATGCGAGCTTATCTTTATATAAAAACTCGTTTCGCTGTTTTGTCTAACACATTGTTTTAAGCTGCTTCCCGCGCAATTTCGAGTACAATACGCTGTTAGCGAAATGAAAAAAGCTTACAACAGCATTATTCATTTTTGTTCGCTACGACCAAGTAGCCATTAAGTCGCGGTAAATTCACTGAGGGATCTCGAAACGTGCATTCGAAGAAATGTAAATTGGATGAAAAAATTTCAACGTGGAACAGAACATCCTTGCATAACTCCTCTCATGGTAATTATGGCGCAAAATGAAAGAAAAGTGATATTTCAAAGCCGCAACTTCTTAGCTACGTTTTAATGAGACTTCTTTCAGTATTTCGGTTTGCATTTATTAATTAAAATTAAATTTATGCAACGTGATGTTGATGCTATATAATGCTAAGTAGCTATCGAGTTCTAATATAGTATACTTAGTTTGTTGTTGTTGTACTGTCCGGAAAATGAAAAAAGAAACATGACTTTTTAAACTATTAATAAATCTAAGGTATTTTATATCTCCAATAAACTATGTTACTATATTGTTGCTATGTGAAAAATAAAATGAACATACAATCATAAAACAATTTGAAACTGAGCAGCGAACATAAATTAGCTTATTTAGTTGTTAATGTAAAATCGACAAAAAAAGGGTTCGTAACGTAACCCCGGATAACGTTACAATTTCTCGAATTTTCTAGCTGAAGTATCTTTTTAATTACGGCCCACCTTGATTACTTTCACTCTTAAAAGTATAGACAAATTACAAGATTATCCAACGGAAGAAATAAATAATGTTGCCTCGCGAATAACTGGCGCCGCTTAAAAACTTTTCTTGTTGCTTAATTACGTTTTCATTTATCTTTCCTTTCAGCTGATTCAGTGTTTATCTACAACACCCAGATTGCTCTAAAACAAACCTATTATTAAGATATTTGGAAAGTCGAATGAATGGAATATTTCGTTTCTCCAGTAATTCGAATTTAATACCTCTAAGACTCCTTAATCCCCAATCAATTATAGATGTAAAAGATAAATTACAGTGTCTTATCTATCTAAAAATATTTGTAGCATAACATAATCAACCTAATTTAATAAAATTAAAAATAGGACCAACGTCTACCAATGTGAAAAACGTTCCCATGTGAATTCGAACAATTCAGTTAATTTCAAGTATCCTTTCCCGACATAGGTTTTCCAAAAGTTTCTTTAATTTTTATTTTTTTAACTTTCCTGTAATATATAAATAATAAAATCATGTTCTTCACTGGCTTGCAATCTCTTGTGGTTGCTTCTAATTTACACCTTTGAATTATCAATATCATATAACGCTCATGCTCAAATGCTGATTTGATT
>DWAJ01006639.1:0-10168 GCA_018238005.1 Eurema mandarina | reverse complement strand
GTACGTCACGGTAAGGCTGCGTAATGGGTATTGAAACGGTGTGTAAGTATGTAAGGTAAAGAGCCGAAATTATATCATGCATATTAAAGTAGCTAACATTCTGGTTTGGCAGACTGTATTGAATTGTAATATAGACTATAGAGAAATAGTATAAACTTGATTTGCGAACTGGTCTAGAGAAATAAAACAATTCTTTTTTATCTTTATTTTTTTTTTGTTGTCTGTATTTTTAAAACATGCTAGTTTAAGAAAAATTGTCGTTTTAAGAAGACTTATTTTATTACAATTTAAGGCAATTTAAGATTTATTTGTGTTGTATGTACACTTTTATTTTTTAAAATATAATTCGCTTTAGAAATGTTATATTAAATATAAGTAACAATAACACATTTAAATGAAAATAGGAATAATATCTGTTTAATTATGAACATAACGAAACAACGTTAAAAGAGCAACAATTCGAGCTTAAAGCTTTTGTTTTATGCATATAATACGGGGTATTAAATCATATCATTCTCATTATTTGACATTACAAAGTTTACTATTTCAAAGGCCAAAAAATCGTTGTATTCTTCATGCAATTTTATACCGTATTTTTTGTTATAGAAGGCTCATTATGGCGTTTTCGCTTGGAAGTAAAATATAAGTACAGTTTTAAAGCGAAGTGCGCAAGTATAGGCATTTAGCAAAGCACTAATAAGTACATGCTTATCAACAGACCGAATGGTTGTATGAATGAAATGCGGGCTCTTTAATCATTCAACTTGCGGCAAACAATGTGTACTTGGAATTAATTTCGCGTATATCATACTTTTGGACCGTTAAAACTTGACTGAACTGAACATTGGGAGGGTTTAAACTTTAAAGATTTCGTTTTTGTATGTTGATGCAATCTGTCCAATTTGGCATTTTCGTGTCTAATATAAAATTTATCTTTATTAAAGGCTTTATATAGTTACATTTTTAATTCTCCATAGACAAGACCATTATATACCACAAATAGCTGTTTCAGAAAGTCAGTTTATCTAGTAAGTCTGCCATCTTGCTTTGTTGACCAGTAACATAATGGTGGTCTAATCGAGGATATCTGAACAAAAAATTTTGAAAATTTTTCATTGTCACTTCATCTGTTCGAACATTGCTTAAACCGTAAGTATCACTGCACGGTTAATTCTTCTAAGGGTTTCCTCTTTTAATTTTTTTCCTCATCTCTTATATGAAAAAAAGGGTGGTCTAAGGTCCTCAGATCTCTTACAATCTTCATTTAGTGCCTTCAGTAGACCTTAATGTCTGAAACAAATAATTGAAAATTATAAACAGCTTTTTGTGGATAATAAAAAGATCATATTTCCTTAGATTATATTTCATTAGTGTTTTTATTTTATTGAAAACGTAAACAAAGTAAACGCAAAACACGTCCATATACTATTGATAATAATCATACAGTATGTAGACGAAATATCATATAATTATAACATGCATAAAGGAGCTTTGCACCAAACCGACATGTCAGCCATTGCATTTGGTGGAAATGCGATATCCTTGATGCAGTCCCCACATCGTTAGTGACATAGAGATCGATATATTTTATATCGACATTACATCTATAGAAAATTTAATCCTTAGGTACTTATTAATATTAAATCTAAAGTTTTTGAGTACGTTAGGAAATTTAGGACCTTTTCACGAAATTTAGGTAATTTTTTAAATTTTACGAATAAGGAATACTTAAATTTTACGATAAAGGAAATCTTAGAATGACGTTATCAATTTGTAAAAAGGTATTAAACTTTCAACAGTAACATAATTACTACTATATTTGAAAGCATGATGACCTTCAGAAAGCGAATCTTCGAAACCAATAAAAAATATTTTCAATAAATTAATAAACAATACAAGTGCTCAAAAGTAACAGTCAAAATCAAATTGTAATATTCATAGATCTTTTATATTGATTATAATTAAAGACTATTGACGCAAGAAAGCAATGTATTAAAAAATATTAGTTTCTATGTTCTTCTAATCAACAAACTTTATTAAAAATCTTAAATCTGTAAAACAAACTTCTTCAATTGTTTTAAAGCGAAGTTTATCTCATTCGCTAAACACTTGACTTGACTTGGCGGTAGATAAGGAGTGGTTGATTGATGTCCTAGCACGTAATTATGGCTCCCCTAATTTCCTTGAGTGCTTCGGCTGGGGTGCAACAGGTACGACCTGCTCCTTGGGGCGTCTTACACTTGACAATGAGCGAGTTCAATGTCGTATGTAAATAGGGATTTGTTTGTTAAGGGGTTACGACTTACGACTTCTTAGTTTTATGGAACTACACAAATTGACTACTCTTTGGATGGATTAAAAAATTGTCTTTGTTAATGAAGTCTAGTTTACGTGTACTTTTTTCAATGTGAAATTTTGAATGGGAAATAAAGGCCGTAAAAATGTATTACAATATATAGGTAAATCTTTAACTATGCAACCGATTTTCAAGCGGTTTTCATCAGATAGATTTTATTAGGAGGGTGGTGTATATATAATATTTGCATAATATATGTAGATATGCACTTATGGAATTATGCGTGTCAAGCCAAAATCTGGTCGCTAGTTTATAAATGTAATATTTACTTCTCTCGGTTCCCGTTTTACATCTTTATTAGTCAATGCGTTTTTTTTCATCAAGTTTAGGATCACACAATATTCGAAAAATCTATTCTTGTCTTTTTACCTACAACGAAAAGAATGACTATTTTATTTAGAGGGCAAATTATTAGTTGCCTAATTTGCCCATTACAGAAGGGATAACCTCAAAATCTAGATAAAACATCCACCATATTGTCCACACATTAAAAACCCAAAATATATGTTGTGAAGGCATGTTCTCTTCGATTATCTCTCGATCTTTGTCATTAATTAAACTTTTACGTCACTAAGCACGCGTTAATACAAATTCATTAAACAATTTCCATTTCATGTATTTGATAAAATTAATAATTATTATTATAATGATAAAAGCCTTGTGATTAAGCTATTTGATAGTTTTTTTTATTCATGAGTATTATGAGTCATATCTTTCGTGTTATAATAAAATATGGTCATATTCTTTTTAAAATTTTGTCTGTATTTACTTATAAATCGATTTGATATTTGATTAAGTAATAATAGCCACCGTGTCACAGTGCCTTACCTTCTGATATTAAGCCAATATTCAAATGGATATAATTATTTAAGAACAGTGTTTCGTTTACTTATTCGTTACCTAGTTGCGACACACGGCTTGCTTGAAACTGGCACTGTGTAATCATCCTGAAATATTGAATAACTTATGCCCAGGTATTTTTGTATCAAACACATTTAAGCTCTGACAAAATCTTTTACCGACACGGTTACTAAATCAAACTTACAAAAAACGAGTCCGCAAAAAGTACCCCCGAATATCGCCCCATTGAACATCTGACGAGGTGAATGAATTCTAACATTAGGGTGCTTACGGAGTGATATAAACTCGGTTTGTAGTCGCGACTCGGCGAACAATTACTACACCGAACATTCCGGCACACATCTGTCAGGCTTAGACAATCACGATACGTCACGCGATTTAGAAAGCGCGCCAAACTATCTTGATACTTCGTTTAGAAATTTAAAAAAAAAATTACTAAAACCTTTTTTCAGTGTCAGATTTGAAAGTAGAACGAAAATTTATTTTTTAAATGGCAAATGGCGAGGTTACCTCGAATAGGTTTCATATTATTAATAATCTAATAAATTATTATACACGTAGAATACTTTATTTACATAAATGTTATAGACATCATAAGAGCATAATATTTTAATAATAGTTTTTCTAGAAACATAGGCACCTACTGTAACGATATTGGTTAGGAAATTTATTGTTGTATATTTTAAATTATTAAGTAAACATACTAAAATCTAGTATGTTTGTAAACTCAAATTAACTTACCTTATAAAACATGCTATTAATTATCACTCGACTTATACAAAAGTGTCTTTTCACTTCTTTTGTCTCGTCAAATACCAAAGCTGTACAGATCTTGGAAAAAAACGCGAACTATATTAAATCACTCGGCTGTATAATGAATTATACGAGTATCTTAGAAGCACTTGCCTTTCGTTAATATGGCAACAATATAGATTGTTATATAGCAAGAAGTAGAATAATAAGTAAGAAAAAAGAAGTAACGCGGTGCATTATGAGTGAACGAACGAAAGTATCAAACCCATAGATCCCGGTACGTCGGACAGCTGCGGCGCGCGCGCACCCGTCGCCCGTTTAATTACGCGCTGATAAATCTGCGCGTGCGCGTGCGTAGCGCGTGCGCAGTGTGGACACCGCCTTGCCGAGCACTTAATGGCTTATTATTATTACGTGTATACGGTACCGTAATATTTCGGTCAGTTATAAGTTTACATATTTTGGATGTTATTTTAATGGAAATTGGTTCTTAACAACAACCAACCAAACAAACGATAATTGTTTGTTCAACCGATATTGTATAGATTGTTGTAGCATTTACTTGTACTACCTTCAAAATTATGACATTACTATTAAATCATTTCTATACACTAAATGAAAATACGTACTACTTCGTGCGAAGCAAATTTATTTCTTGCTTTTTAGCTTGAAGTCGGTTTATTTTTGTAAAATATTATTTTATTGATAGTTGATGTAAGAATGTGTAAAGAATTAATTCAATTTTGATGAATGAGATATGAAAAGTTACGTAATAATGGCGGAGTTAACATTGCCTTCTATAGTTTTGTTAATATGTGGTCGAGTTTTTTACTTTTTCTTGTTTTCGCAAATAATTACGTGTGTAATAATGTATAGGGTCGCACGTGTGGTTCCGCTACAAAATTACCCCTTATTACGTAACATGTTGATGTATAATAATATTGATTTCCCTTTCGTTTTGGTTAAATTAAAACTTATAATGTCATTCCTACATGAAAATTTTACTTAGGGAATTAAAAAAAATTAAAGAGAAAAAAATTTACAAAGACAGCTCGTCTTTGTAATTTTTTTTAATGTTTCACGATAAATCTTAAACTACTAAATAAAGTTTTAAATTATACAAATAATATTTGAAGCTCCTTTTCAACAAAACATTTTTGGACAATTATTACAATATAATACCAGCCAATACACAATGCAGCTTTCTGTTATCTATAGGTACTAATATTATAAAGAAGTTAAGTTTGTGTGTTTGTTAAATTTAACAACTTACAATTGTAAGGGGTAGGTAATCTCGGGATCTACTGAACATATTTTAAAAATTCTTTCACCAATAGAAAGCCACATTATTGCTGAGTGTCATAGGCTATATAAAAAAATGTTAACATTATGCCCAACGACGTGGGCACGGGTCCGCCAGTGCTAAATACATATGTACAACAATAATAAAAAAAATCAACAGATGTATAACTCACCTTAAAATCTAATAATTTGACTGAGTTAAATAAACCGATTTAATTGCTTTTAAAAAGCCACAAAACTATTCAGTGGGTCGATTGCAATACCATATGTTCCTAATGAAGAATATTTAGCCGATAAATTGCGCAGTTATTATGACTTGAATTAGGGGAGTATAGCAGTACTATATATAATAAAATAAATTTGAAACCGCTACTTTTAAATGATGTAGGTTCCGAATCGCCCTCACAATATTTGTCCGAAACTTATAGATATGACGTACAAGATACCGCCAAAACCGATTTCAGAAGAAATTAGTTTTGCCTAGGTTAAATTAGTTCTTCCTTTACGCGATGGAATGAACTAGTTTAGGCATATCCAAACAAGTTTGTCCTAAGCCCGATAGGACAGACGAGCTAAGAGTGCTAAGACTACTAACTGATCTTAATATAAATACGCACACTCTAGGATAAACTGATATGTATGGGCGGTAACATATACAAGTACAAAGCTCTGAAAACCGTGGACCTAATAGCGCACCAGTCGTCCGTTCGTCTGGGTGAATATCCCCCCTCCTTTTATTACCTGGGGCCCTGACTGTCCTTACCTTCCTCTGAATCAAAGGAATGATTCTTCCTCAACAAAGTTCTCCTCTGCTTCTTCTTCTTACTTTTTCTTATTTCTACTTCTAGTCATGATAATCTTAAAAGCACGTTATATCGCATTCACAAAAAGTAAATATTTGTTACTTATATACTTACTACTACTACTTATAGTACTTACTACTTATAGTAATTATATCTGTTACTTTGTAGTAAGTTGCAATTAGAGGCATCAATTGTTTTCCACCTTCGATATAGATAAATAGATAAATAAGTTTATAAATATTCAAAATACATTAAAACGAAGTACAGAAGAGTAACTTGAAATATTTAAATAACCATTATACCTATACACACAGAATTGACTTACATACATTGTCAGAATTATTTTTAAGTAGGTCTTTGCCACATCATATTTTAAAAGTAAACCCCTATTTTTCTCTTTCGCAGCTTTATTTATCCCTTAATCCCTTTTTTGTTTCCTTTTCCAAATCCTTTCCTTTTCCTAATTTTAAAGATCGGAAATTCAGTCATGAGGCACTTTGCGAATGAATTTCTTGTTCAGTTGACCACCATTTTATAAACAAAAGTTACAAACTGACATAAAATAAGCGAAACGTCAAACGCACAAAGTGAATCTTTAAAGTAGTGGCGGGGAGATCGGAAATCAATGTAACGACATTGTCTAGATGTTATTGATGTAATAGCTAAGTCAACGAACAAAAAGCATCCCCTTGAATCATATCCGAAGTGACCGAATAAACTATTACTCGCAAATCCCTTGTGAATGTAGGATGTATATGAATAAAGAATTTCTTACATTTATATAATGTATTTGCAACGTTAATATGAAAACAAACTGGAAATAATTTCATTATTCCTCTGATTCCAAAATTAAATAAAAAGTATAAAATAATGATACTTAATTACTTTCTTGCAAAAATTGCTGTGCTGTGTTGCCACAAAATTAATAGTAACAAAAGGCAAAATACTCAAACGCAAATCAAAAAACCACGTCTCAAGTCTAGTTATTCTGACAGATTTGTATGGCGAAATGTCAAATTAGACCGATTTGAGTCGTACTTTAATTTAAATAGTATTGCAGTATTCCGGCTCCATAAATTCCACACTAAACATTATTACTGTCATTAATTGTCAAAAATATAAATATAGAATACCTAACTTAATTTCTATAGTAACACAGATAATGGAAAACTTCCCCCTCATACTATTCTTGTGACATTTTGATCTGATTAGCAAACTTAACGAACTGATTAAAAAACTAGTAAAATAATACATATTTTACTAGTTATAAGTAATTAGTACTAGTTAAAAGTTTTCATTAAGAGTAGTAATACATATTATAAGGATATAGTCTTAAAGTATAATCTTGAAATACTTAAATGTTGTAATACTGAAATGAAATATAAATGCTAATTAATAAATAGTTTCTTCTGCATAATTGACATACTCATCCTAGTCCATCAAAAATAAAAATTGTGTACACGATGGAAAGTGGCCTCCGCGAGTGGACAGCTCTTTGTGATCCTGCCGTATGATTATATGACTTGGATTTTTCCATAAAAACTTACAACTGCGTATAAACAATGCGACTGCATAATTACAATTAGTCATAATTATAAATGAGTTGTTTACAACACCTTACTTTGTTGTTATTGTTTCATTTAATTATCTATGCAAGGTGAATTGCTTAGTAAAGACTAAATCCAATACCATGAGCAATAGGGACAAAACTTAATCATAAAGTAGTTGTTAAAAAAAGAGTACGAGTTTTATGACAATCAATTTTAAAAAATTATATATTTCTTGTAAAGAAATTTATCTGCATTACAACATCATTCTATAATGTGTCGAGTAAAATGTTTTCTTTTTTACAATTTAGTCCCATCAAGAAGTAATAATACAATGTACTAGTTATATCTCTTATGAAGTCCAAATTCTAAGAAGTTTAACAATTCAAAAAAGTCACATAATTACATCATCTCCAATTATAAGTATTATGTAATTATTCTTACTATTATTTCATTGAATAAATACTCTTTTTAATGGTAAAAAGACATTCCTTATATTATGGTAACATCGTTGACGTAAAAGCATTGAATATGGTGATAAAAAGCTACGTATCCAATAGCTTCATTTCTGAGTGACGTAGAAGCAAGTAATGTCAAATTTCACACGAGGCCGGAAACAAAGCGACTGCAAATTGTCCTCCACCCTACCATACAAATACCATGTCCGCGGAGCCCACGTAAAATATATCCTAAAAGCTTCACACGGTTTTGAAAATTCAGCTCTCACTATAAGGTAATAAGGTTGAAAGTTTAACTATTCGGTGTCAATTTTTGCTTTAATGTTAGGCAACATTCTGTCAATATTTGACGTGTTGTGTGTGTGATTTTGTTTTCGTTATAAAGCAACTGAGCAAGAAGGTCGTCTGATGGCAAGCGATCACCTTTGTCCACGGATATTAGCAAAGTTAAGAGTGTGGCTATGTTCTTCTTTCTAGTCGTTGTCACTCTTGGCAGAACAGACGTGGTCATTGTTTAGATGTTGGTAGCTTACTACCAAGCTTACTTACGATGACGTCACTCCTCCCTCACCGCGGCCTTCCTCATGCATTCCTGAAGAGTTTAATTATGTACCGCCGCTCTTAATTGGTCTGTCCACATCATAGGCGACTTTCTCGTGACCTGGTACCAAACTTACCCTGAACTACAAGTCGATCACTACTACAAGTGGTCTATAAAAGCCAGTAGTACATACTGGCCTTAAAAGATCGTTTTATTAGCTGGCTTAAAGAAGAATTTACTACTTCTACTTATAGTATGTTATTCGTAACCCCAGTTTTCTGAGAGGGTGGAATAATTACTTTGCATGCTGATCTATTTAATTTATACATCAGGTTTTCTAACTTTTTATATTTTTGGCTGAGACATAGTTTTGCTGTACATTGAAAAAAAGAATATAGAGTAAACCTATATTTATGTTAAAATCTATCTGAATTAATTGTAGCCATGTGTATAGGGCTGTCGACTGTACCATTTTTATAAATGTATTTTACTAGTGATCAAGCTTTGAAAGACTTTATATACAAATCATGTTATAGTTCATAATTAATATAACTTAAAACGAACAAAATAACAGGCAGGTACAAAAATTTTAGAATACTACTTTGTTATGGTATGGAGCAAAACTTAAGCGATATCGTAATATCCTCATCATAATAATCGAAAGGTAAAAGTAAAGATCTACGATACGAAGGATTCAAGTTCCTCCGGTAATCCTGTACTCCACTTACCAATTGAAATGCCATGATATCTCTAACGAGAAACTGACTTCCGAACCAGTGGTAAATGTTGTATTTATACTTATATAACGATTCAAAAGTGTTACAATATGGAGCCTATTTGATTAAACATATGTTTGACTTTTACTTTGACTTTAAGACAACATAGTTTTTTGGGGAAGGTTAATGCATGATGGCAGAACTCTACCACCCACAACCTATAATTAATCTGTATTATATTTACTGAAATCTAATGTATTTAAAATAGAATACTCAACCCTAATTATTGATTAAAATCAGTTAAATTTATCAAGCTACTACAAAAATATTTAAGGTTATTATAGACGATGGCAACCCTAAAACCGGCGCGAACATTATCGTGTTAAGTTACGTTACTTATTACGGATTCGCCTGCAGCAACAAAGTGCATTATCAATTTCATACAATATGCAGCGCTTATACGGTTGGTCTGAGGGGAGATATAATATTATAGAAAAAACAAAATTAAACGTGAGGAAATTTCGTTGAAAACTTTTTTTTTTTGGAACATGACTGATTTTTTTCTATTCTAACGAAACTTTTTTGGCTAGCTTCTATAAAATACATAAAACCTCCTTAACTTCAAATGTCAAATTCAAATAAAAATAAGTACCTAAATGAGTTTTGGCGGGAATCTTGCGGCGTCTAGTTGTAATCTCGATTGGATATTCCTTTTTTGGTGCATAAAGTGATTTAATGTTTGATTGTGATAGTGAATCATGCAGTAAACTAGCTAATAAGTGTCCAAGAAATGAAGAATTCATTTGAGAGCGCATAGTAGCGCCGTTCCGA
>DWAJ01006638.1:0-10170 GCA_018238005.1 Eurema mandarina | reverse complement strand
CTAAAATATACCAATCGTGCCGTGTCTTCATCAGAAATTTCTCTAATTTTTCTGACTGCATATGCTGCAGAACTGAGCTTACCCGCGAGATTAGCAATATGAGGACCCCATTGTAATTTACTGTCAAATGTATGCTTTATAGATGTATCTGAGCAAGTATTTATTTGATATTACTACGTGTTATGGCAAAAATTTATTATTTTAATTGATTATGACAAAGTAAAACTAAAGTATTTTGTACGGCTAACGTTTTTTATACTTTCATTAATCAAAAACCATTGTACAGATTTGGTTATTATAGTGTGTCGAATTAATCACAGCTATAAATCTCTATTAGTTACGCATTTTAATAGGAATTTTTCTTGATTATTTAAATTTACGATTAAATGATTTTTAATTTATGTTAATGATGAAATCGTATGATTTTAACTCAGATTGGATAGCACATTAATAATTATTAATAGGCTTAATAAATTATACACTAGGCAGAGCCTGTCTCATGCGGCCTGTCAACATTATAAACAATGCTATGACTTAAATTAAAAACATTATTTGATAATTATTTATTACAGGCAGGGGACAGAAGTCAAGCGGATGTCATAGTTCACGAAATTATGCACAGCTGGACCGGCAACCTTGTAACGAACAGAAACTTCGAACACTTTTGGCTCAATGAAGGTTTCACTGTGTTCTTGGAGAGGAAAGTGGGAGCATCTCTAATTCCTGACAAAGTGGAGGCAAAACAATCGCGTGATTTTAGCAGCTTGCTTGGGTTGCAAGAGCTTAGTGAAACGGTAATTATATATTTTTTATGTTTATTTTTCATATAAACAGTAAGTTGTCCAAGTAGTAGTTATTTTTCTTTTTTCGTAAATAAAACGAAGTAGCTTTCTTCTATCTATCCCTATGTATGCTTAAATCTTCAAAACCACGCAGCCCATTATCGTGGGTTTTCTTTATCAGATAGAGTGATTCACGAGTATATAACATGCATAAATGTGGGTAAAGGCAATTTTTTATTAAAGAACTATTTTCTACCTTCTTGGTTCGATTTTAATAAACATTTCTAACTTGCGGAAATCTGCTCTTGCAGATAAATCAAAATCTGGGTGCTACCAACCCTCTAACTCAGTTGGTACCAGACTTAAACCAAACACATCCAGATGACGCATTTTCCAGAGTGCCCTATGAGAAAGGGTCTTTATTCCTTCGTTACCTAGAAGACTTAATCGGAGGACCAGGTAAGGGTGGTTTTATATATGTTAATTTGTTTTAGGTTCAAGATTTGGGGGTGAATAACCAGCTCACAGGATTGGTCGTTAATTTGACCAATGTTCACCCAGACGATGCATTCTCAACCGTCCCATATGAAAAGGGCTCCTTATTCTTACGTTATTTAGAAGATTTACTGGGAGGGCCGGGTAAGAAATATGCTAGATAATAGATGTGAGAATAAATATATAAGTAATACAATTAATTGTTGTATTCATTTTTAAAATATCTATTGTCTCAATAATGAGCTGTCATTAGCAGTGAATGAATAATACTATGTAATAAAATGTATGTTAATATTGTTTACCTTTTCTTACAGAAGTATTTGATGACTTTTTGAGGTCATATTTAAATAAGTTCCAACGGCAGTCCATTGACACAGAACAATTCAAGACCTACCTATATGAGTATTTTAAAGATAACCAAGACTTAAATAAAGTTGATTGGCAAACTTGGCTTCACAAATCTGGAATGCCGCCAATTATTCCAGCGTGAGTTTTAGTTTTTTATCTTTGGTTGCGCACATGCACACGCAGATTTTTAAGATCTTACTAAAAAAGTTGCCTATTATTTTCTCACTCAGTATTTAACCTTTATTAAATTATATTTTTAGTATATTACCTTGCTTATAAAAATTTTCATAAAATTTTCTGCAGATATGATACATCAATGACAAAGGCAGTAACAAGTCTCCTAACCAAGATTCGTGACGGAAGCACCGAATTAAACTATAACGATGTCAGTACATTCACTCCACAACAAGTTATAATCCTCCTACAAGATCTCATAGATCATGAGCCGTTACCAATTAATAGGCTACAAAACCTTGGCGACACTTATAAAGTAGCTCATAGCAAGAATTCGGAAATTATATACCGTTGGCTCAGGCTGTGCATCAGAAGTAGAGATGAATCTAAATTAAATGAGGCATTTGATTTTGTGAACCATCAAGGGCGTATGAAGTATGTGAGACCTATTTACAGAGATCTCTATGCATGGGAAGGAGTTCGACAGAAAGCTATTGACAATTTCCTTCAAAACGAGCAGTATATGATGCATGTGTCTGCTTACACATTAAGGAAAGACCTGCATCTTAGTGAATAGAAACCAAAATAAGTAATTAATAAATATAATGATTTATATGCATACAGTTTACTATTTGTACTGTAAATAATGTTTTGTAATTTTTGTTTTTACTATATTCCATTTTCTGTTTTATACACAAAATATACATTATAATGATGCATTTCTTGGTTTAATTATGAAACTTAAAAGGCCTGTTGTTTAATATACATGCAGTAATAATATCATGAAAATATTGTTTCTTTAAAATTTCGCGCGTTACTTCATTTTTAAGAGACTATTTAAACTGATTATAAAACTTAAAAGCTGTCAAGGGACACATGATTGTAAAGAAGTCAATATATATTATTCACAACGCGCTATAAGGAACTTCCAATAAAATTTTTAATGTTTAGAAGGTATAACTGGATTTATAACAATCCACTAAAATACGAAGGCGCGTATGCGCTCCATGTATCCTAAGTAACACAATCTCAAACCTGTAATGACTGCCTGACTAATGCCACGAGTCACGACCACTACGACCGACTAAAATCTTACAGTCTTCCAATGTCCCAGGTCCCTCTATTTAATGGAATCACGGGTGGTCTTGTGGAGTGTGGACTCTTGCAAGCCGTATCATAGTTGCTCGTGGTGTTTCCTGTCTGTGTTTACCATGAGTAAAATCATCAAATTTAAATTTAAATAAATTTTATCATGTAGCAACCATAATATTATTATAGTCGAACGATATTTTAAGCTGTCACTGTCAATGTCCAATATGACATCTATTTACCTGACTATAATTGACATATTATATTTATATGTCTAAAAATTATAACCTTAAAAAAGGTTATAAAGTCAGAAATATACAATTTATTTGTTTTAACTATTTTTCTTTGATTTTATGACATAAAATTGTATTCTCTTTCGTGCAATGTCTGCGGCAAAGCGTGTTCAGGTCTTTAAATTATATTATTAAGCTTATAGACTATTTGTTGTGTAAAAAATAATATCGATTTCAATATTGTTTTCGTTAAACTTTCAGCAATGGGCTACGTTTGCACGTACCTGGCATGTATTTGACTGCAAATGGCAGGATCCTTACCAATCCGCCAATGTTATCAAGAAGTATTTAATGGGTTTACACAAACCTATATACCATCCAATGAATGATTGTGGAGATGTGGTTGTGTGTATTAATAGTAGAGAAATAGCTCTAAGAGGTGATGAGTGGCGAAAACGAGCTTATTTCCATCATACTGGCTATCCTGGAGGAGCTTCTTGGACTTTAGCCTGGGAAGTTCACAACAAAGATCCTACTATGGTAACATTTTTGGACTACCTTTTCTTAGTAATTTTATTAAATTAAAATTAAAAACCTTATTTATTTAACTTTGATTTTCTCAAAGACAACACATAAAACCTCTATATACTTCTATGTCAAACTTTCTGAATCTGTAGTCTTCATTTAAATTCCTTCATTTAATTTTCAGATAATAAAGAAAGCTGTATACAGATCAATGAAAGGGAATCTTCAGAGGCGACACACAATGCAGAGGCTATTTATCTATCCCGGAGAGGATGTCCCTCAAGATGTTATGCAAAATGTCACTAATCAAATAAGACAGTTAAGACTAGTGCCTGCCAGACTAGATCATATACCAGAAGAGGAAGTACAACAATTTCCTAAAATTATGGAGTATCCTACCGATTATGTGCTTAAGTAGATTTGAGGTTAAAAGTTATTTTTAGGATTCTTAGATATAAATGTAGATAATAAAAAACTGAAATTAAAGCTGCAATTGTTTTTTTTAATTATCTCTTTTTACACTCCTTAATAGATTTTAATTTGTAAAAGACTGATATGTAAATATATTCTAATTTATATACAGCTGCACTTTAAAAAATATAACTGCAATTTATCTTATGAAATTGAATTATATTTTAATAACTATTATAAATAAATAACAGCGTCCTGCGGTTTTACCTTCTTGAATCACTCCATATGTTATAAAACGCATGAAAATTGGTAAGGTAACATACTTTTTATAGATTTAAGCAAAGTTCATACTGCATACCTAAGGACATTGGACTTTGTTTTAAACTATGTAAAGATTTAGTGCAGACAACAAGAAATTATAATAAATATATCGTTTTGACTTGTATGTGTGCTGCCGCTGCTGTGCAGAACACTTTTTTTCGGTCGATTTGTACGACTATAACATATCTATTACTACCTGTTGCCCGAGACTCACGCCGCGTGGACTTTCATATAAACTTTGAGCCCCCCTTATAACCCTGTTTTCCAGTTAAAAAGTAGCCTATGTTTTATCTCAGGCTCTAGACTATCTTTGTACCAAATTTCGTTCCAAACGGTTCAGTAGTTTTAGCGCGATGAAAAGACAGACTTTATATTATTATACTGTCGCATTTATATTATTAGTATGGATATAATATCACTGTGTGATACCAAAGCTTTAACAAATAATAAAAAAAACAATTTTTCTTGACTGTAATAGAGGATTCGTTCAATATACGAGCCTCGTATAGTCTACGTTTATTTTTTGTGGAATAGGAATTTACGCCGAAAAAACCTGTAATATCAATTATCGACATCAAACTGGGGCGGTAGAAGTAAGGACGATTAAATAAAAACAATACTAATCGTTAATTGATAAATGGGTAAAGATACACACACTTAAAATTTTGAATCGTCTTAACGATAAAGCATTTTATCAATAAATTTCCTGTATAAATAATTATTTATAAAAATTATAATTTTCTATGAACAAAAGACAATCATATAATATAGGGAACACAATATATAGGGAACACAAATTCAATCAATGAAATATTTTATTAATTTACATTTTGTTGTCGAATATATCGCGGCTTTAGCAATAATCCGTTTGGACAGTGACTTCGATTTGCTTGTAGCGATGTAATTAAAAAAAAGATTATTCAGTATTTCAGGCGGTTTGCCGTTGTATATAAATCTATTGATATATAGATTACTTAATAATAAAAACAAGCCATTGCTGGCTTAAAAAAAAACACATGTTCATGATTTAAGTTTATTTTTCAGTCTGCATAAAATTAGGTCAATTAACGTAGCATAGGATCATTATATAAATTGTTTGGGTAATTGAAACGTGGCTCCTTAGCATCACCTAAAGAAATTGATGCTGGATTCTCATTAAAATCCACGCGAAGGGAATCCAGTTCCGATGGTGCAATAACTGATGGCACACCTACAAACGCTTCATCTCCATCAACATTAGGTGTTTCGACGAATTTCACACCCATAACATTGTCTACATCCGGAGAGATTGCATGTGCTGAATTATCGATAGGGATACTTGCAACACGTATTACTTCATTTTGTTCTTCTTGAACAGGGCTGTCTACTACATGTACTTTTTCTACTTCAATGTTACTTTCTTGAGGTGAAACGTCCTCTTGAGGTTGTTGATATTCTACTTGAGCATCGTCGATTGCATTGTCGACAACCATAACCTTGTTAGCTTCTACATTGTCAGATGGCAATTCATTTTCTACGGGCAAAACATTTACAATTTGAATTGGCTCTACGTCTTCAGGGTTTAAAGGAAAAGGTGCAATCTTGATTTCTTCAGACTGTGCTTCAAATGCATGTTCAGCAACTTTAACCAATTCTATGAAATCCTGCAGAGCTTGCTGTGGTGTGATATGTACGAAGTTAATAGAAATCGCGTTGGGTGCAAAGGCGTCATCAGTGTTTAAATCTTCGACTTGAGGTGCAAGTTCTTCAGGAATAGAATCGCTTCTAAAGTCTTTGGGAATAAATGGAAATCCCACAAATGGACGCTCTGGGTGTGGTAGTGCCGAGGCAATAGCGACTAGACAAGTTAACAAGATAATCTCCTTCATTGTGTCTGCCAAAAAACACGTATTTTTACAATATGCACTGTTTAGTGATGTCGCAATAACAAAAACAATTGACTAAATAAAGCTAAGGCTTACCTGATTGTGTTATTCACTAAATGTGATAATATTTCTGTGCAATATATAGGCGGGCAGTGAGACAATTTTATCGTCATTGAGGACATGATAAGTATTATCAGATAAAATCTGATTTGTCCACGTATATATCCAGATTAGTAATTAATTAGTCATAAAACAATAAAAGAGTTCGGCTTAAATATTTTGTAACACTGATACCTATTTAACAAATGTGATAATTATTCTTGAAAACAATTTTAATCTACGCATTTCGGTTTTTCAGAAAAGTTAACTCATAGACAAAGTAGGTATTTAGGTATATTTTGTTTGAGTATCCAGCGAATTATTGAATTAATGAGTTAAAAGGTAATTTTCAAGTTTATTAATTTGTTAGGAAACCTAACTTATTACGATTTAGTTCCCAAGTTTTATTACGTGGCTGCATGCTCGATCTGAGGGAAAATCATCATCATATGTAAGGAATTTAACATCTGCTATTATCTACAGTCTAAACTAATATTATAAAAAGGAAAGATTTGTATTTTTGTATGTTACCAATAAAATCAAAAAGTACTCGACCAATTTAAATACTTGTTTTTTTTTATTAGAAAGCTACATCATTACCGAGTAACATAGGCTATATTTAATACTATGTATACGCGTGCGTAGCCGGGACGGGCCGCTAGTCAGTTTCAGGAATTAGCAATTTCAAATAAACATGTCTGCTATATACGTTATTAAACATACATGGTTTAAATGTTATTTAAATGTTCTCGAATGGATAAAGGCATAAAATAAAACCAATAATACCATTTAAGTAAATAATATAATTGGAATAAAGTACAATATTTATAATTAGAAACAAACAATATTTATACTTTTTATAACTCTTCTCCCTTACACCAAATTACCGCTAAATATATTTGGCAATATAAAAATAATTACACATATAGACTTGACATTTTAACTCGTACTAACTAATGTTGTCATATCGATTATCATGTATCAATTGTGTAAAACCCGATAGAAACAAGAACGAACCATTCTGTTCACTATCATAGGATTTCCATCCTAACTAATCTGGAATACATTAACTAGTAAATATGTTTTTAAAGTAACATATAAAAATATAGACAAACGAGTTTGACCAGAAATAAGGTTTACTTAACTCTTTCTTATTATTAATACTTTTTATTCAAAGTTCTACTTTAAACATATCAACATGCCAACCAAATTTCTGATCAAAGTATAACGATATTTATTCTTAATAAGTAAGCAAAGCAAATCCAAGTACGTTATTATTATGATTTGACAAGAAAGTAGACTGTTGGTTTTGATCGTCTTTTTTATGTTACGTGAAAAAATTAACATTAACAAATATACATACTAGGTAATACAGATAACATTTAATTTACAAATATGTATAAATGCAACATGTGATTGTGATATATACCCACAGACTTTAATTTATATAAGACCTATCATAATCAATTCAACAAAAATAATAGTAAATGTAGTATTGTATTCTGAGGACTGCTAGGCAGTAGAACTCTTTCATTATGCATCCTTATCAGGGAGTATGACTTGGATCTTAATATGGTGTTAAATTATCTTCTAGGCATGCATGACATATTAGTCATAAAAATAAATTCGTAGCATGTTGGCAACATTTTAAAGAAAAAAACGCGCGCCGCGCGTTTATGTATGAAATCCGAACTCAGCTACGCTTCCATTTATTTTGCCCAATTAATGATACCTTCACAATCACTAAAGAATGGTTTTATTAGCTTTATTGTAAATATAAAACATTAATACAATTTAGATAAGATTTTTAAATATATCAAAATAAAAAAAAGTAATAACATATATCTACATGCATTATTTAGTTTTGGATTTTAACATAAGCGAAATAAATTGCCATAAAAACTTACCCATACAAAAAAAGTGAAATTTGTTATAAACCATAAGTTATTCAAATAATACTAAATTCAGACTCATTTTAAGGAATGGGCTTCTCTGTTTTCGATAAAGGACAAGACCTATGTAGCTTCTCTTTTTCCACATCAATTAAAAATAAAGTTTATTTAGCCGATATCTCCATGATATAAAATTTCAACAAAGCCATAATAGTTTCGATTGGTACATAAAATTCAATAGGATCTTTCAATGTTTTGACAATACATAATATAACACGAATAACAGAGATCAAATTTTATATATTATACTTAACTTTAGAGGACATATGAGACTTACGCTGAATTATAACGTAAGGGAACTAAACTATAACATTTATACAAATATAGTTTACACTTTACATTTAACTATGTGAGCGGGATATTTTTATTATTTCATTATGTATTTTTATACAATTTCTGATATCTAAAACATGGAACGACAGATAAAATTAAAGTATTTAATATAAGAAATTACAAAAAACAAAGAAATCGTCTGAAATTTTTCATAAAGATGATCATTAATTTTTATTCATGGGAAATTTAATACACATTCTGTTATTACTTAAAAACAACTTTTTTGTTTTATTATTTTACTGTGTATCAATTACTATTGAATGTAAATCAATATTAACTTTGTATAAAATACTATATTTTTTATCTGTCGTTCACATGACTATTCCCATAAGTGACAGTTTATATTAATAATAATAATTACTATGTAAAACAATAGACAAAGAGATTTTTTTTTAAATTCAAATGGGAATAGTAACTGGGCGCAGCTAGGAAACATATGTGGCCCTTATTAATGTACCTATATCAAAGTTACTTTGAACCAAATGTTTTAATTTCAATAATAATTTCCTATGTTCCAGCTACATATATTTAATTTAGCTATGTATAGTTTATTTACTTACACATCTAGAATTCTTCCACATGAGAATCAACTAAATTTGTAAAATCCTTAAGACATTTGTTATTTTATATTATTAATAAAAAGGGATTATTCCCGGACTATAGTTGAATATATTTTTTTATTATTATTAATGTATAGCGACCTAACCACGCCCATATAAAAGATTTAGCTTGTTTATTCGCCGTTCTAAGCATGTGGCTTGCAGCGAGAGCGTCGACCTCATTTGATGGCGCGGGCTTCAGGCAGGAACGCATCCCAGTAGCGGATAGACTGAAAATTGCGTTTTTAAAGCCAATGTTAAATCAAATATACTTTTATTCAACTAGACAGCATATATTAACACTATATAAATTTTTGTAATTTTATGATTATAAAATTACAAAAATTTATCAGTAAGTCTTTTTTCTCATGCAAACACAAACTATTTCATCAAATTATATGACAAAGTGTCTTCATAAGAAAGTAATTTCAGAATCTACTGTCTATCTCTACTCTGTTTTTCTAATAGACTCATTCAATAGGTAAATGTTCAAAAGGTCAGTGTAGGTCTTATATTCATTTACCTATGAAGCATAATTAGACAAATTTATATTGTAGAAGTTTTTAAGGGGATCTATAAGGGTCCAATATTTTTTTTTTGTAAACGATCAAGAAAGGCGGAAAAAAACGAGCAGTTAATAATAAAATAAAAAGCTACCTGTGCCTGATGCTTCATGTGCTCTTCAAGATAGCGTAGTATCGTGGCTCGGAGTTCAGAAATCCTAATCTCTTCCCATCGCTCCAATTCTTTCTTAATTACTCTAGAAATAGTGTCAAACTCTTGCTGACCCCTCTCTACTTTTGCTTCCCAC
Organism: Eurema mandarina; assembly: GCA_018238005.1. NCBI lineage: Eukaryota > Metazoa > Arthropoda > Insecta > Lepidoptera > Pieridae > Eurema > Eurema mandarina. The sequence goes on along the minus strand of DWAJ01006638.1, from coordinate 133 downwards.
TAAAATTAAAAAAAAATCATTAAATTAAAATTTCTCATAAGATAGTTTTAAAATGTTCGTTTTCTGCTTGCTATAAACTAGGGTTTCATTAAAATTAACTCTTGAAACATCCATTATCTATATATATAAAAGA
>DWAJ01006637.1:0-10171 GCA_018238005.1 Eurema mandarina | reverse complement strand
TCTTTAGCCCAGTAATTTCGCTGGCTACAGTGCCCTTCAGACCGGAGCACAGTGACATTTTCACATCACTGTTCAGGCGGTAGAATGTCTGGCACTGTGGGGTCTGGCACCCAGTCGGCCTCCTGCGAAAGAGCCCTGCCCAATTCAGCCAAACGGATGAGTCTACCACCTCAAAACATTATAATAAAATTATCTCGCATCTATAAACTTACTAAGTAGTATCATTAAGTCATAAACGAATCACATCAAAATAATCACGAGAAAATATTTAATTAAAACGCTATAAAGATGACAAATAAGTCATTAATATGGGGGACGTTCCGAGATGACCAAACAATTGACCCAGTTCTCAGCTATAAACATGTTCCAGTTCAGATCGCGAACTACGACGATAATACAAGCCAATGTAATCTGTGAAAAGGAGGTTCTATCAGATGTTGTCTTACGAAAGTCCTTGAAAGTTTCGAGTGTACTGAAAAGTTGTGGGTTTTCTAAAATCGGGACCGTCTCGAACCAGTAATAAAGAAACATATAATACATTTTATTCTTAAGATATATTTGCGTTAATATTAGGTTTTGGTTTTATTTTATTTTTTCATGAACATCTTTACACAGTTAGGTACAGCATATATTCTAACCTTCAGCCTTGAAGATGTTTAAATTATTCCGTACGTGGTAGATTTATAGCATAAAGCTTATATTTTTTTAAGGTCGGCTAAGTAAGCCATATAGCTTGGCGATTGAAGGAAAATAAGGAAGACGTTTTCATTAAAAAATATAAGCGAAAATTGGATGCCGAATGATTCCACTTCTTAGCTGTTCTTGTAAAACATTATAAACAATGCAACGTGTACATTATATTAGAATATAATAATTCTACTAAGGTCCTTAAGAGGAAGTTTTAAAAGCAATAGAAAGGCTACTGAAGAAATTATTTCTTATACAGTCTTGTTTCTCAAACTAGTACCAAGTAAGTCTTCTAATTGGGAAGCAAGTCAATACTTTGATAGGAACTTTTAATTGATAATTGTAGCGTCTGAATTTAAAGCTTCTATAGTTTTATAACGATGTGAATGAACCTTACATTTTGCTTAAAAAAACCAATGATGTATAACGAACATATACAATAATTTTTTTTTTATTATACATCAATTAAGTCTACTACAAAAATCTATTTTAAAATCATATTATAACGCATTCTTTTAATCTTTTTTTGAAATATAGGAATCATATTCGTATACTTAAAAAAAATTGTATACAAGTTTGTTTTAATTATCGTCGTATAAAAACTATAACTAGCGCTCTAAGCATATAACAAAGTTATTTTTATTTTTCTCTATCTGTTAAATCAACCTTTTGGTATGATATACTTAATTTAAATAACAATCTAATCCTGTTAAAGAATGGCAATGTCTCGTCAATGAGAGCCAATTTGTTCCATTAAAAACAGTATTTTCATTCGCAAGGATATCATTTCACAATCAAATATTTTTAAAGAATTTTAGAATACCTTAAATAGCTTCCTCAGAATGAAACTCTTCAAAGACAGAACTTTCGTTAAATTCGTTAACTTGAAAACAAGTCAGATCGATTTCATAAATGGTTATCCTAACTAAAGTATTCATAAAACTTCCATCCGATAACAAATGTTCCGTAATCTAATTATATCTGAAAACAGGTGTACAAGCGATCACATAAACAAAATTTTAATATTTTGTAAACACTTTTTGTTTAAAGCCGAGGAGTATCATCGCGTAGAAAAGGGTGTTATACACTTGTCAGTTTGTAAACATTTGTTGATATTCAAAAGTGTATAGAATAGGTTTTATATCAAAAAGATATGTATATCCATACCTTAAGGAGTGTACAAGACGGCATCTATGTTTCATAAGAGTATTAACTACAATTAATTAATACAAGGACTAGTAGACGTCAAGGAAGTTACTAACTACAAGACTACATCTCCATTAAAGACCTCTGAATTTTAATAACACGAATAAAATAGACTAGTGTAGTCTTTTTTGTGAAAGAACTTTACCAAGATAAGCCTTTAATGCTCATGAGTATTCTTAAAGCACTATCTAAATATGTTAAAAAGGAAAAGAACACGAATGACAAGGACGGGAAGTAAGGCATTGTAAGGGCGTCTCGCTTATACATATAACATCTAAATGCATTAACATATGCCATTACTTTTTGCATGGCACCCCTGTGGTGCGCGGCAACCCTTAAACGATAAAGTTGTTGACTTTGGGGATTGTAAGTACATAATGTTCCAAGTTTGGGGGAAGCTTATTGTCTTAGTGACTTTGAATGTTCCGTTATTGTCGTCTCTTAATACGGAAATTTGGAAAGTGGCAATTAGGAATCAGTTTTCTCTAATCTACCTCGACCTAACTTGATAGACCTAAATTGATTAATTTAAGTCGTTTTTTGTTTTTAGTAAAAACTACCTTATGTATGTAAAAGATTAGAGAAAACTTAAAGATTAAAAATCATACGATTTTATCTATTATACGATAAGTTGATGCTGCTTTAATACCTGCGTCTCAAATAAACAAATACCTTAGAACTTTAGTTTCGACAAAAGTACCTTATGTATTATATAGAACATTAAAAAAAATATTATACATACAGACGAATTGAGAACCTCCTTCTTTTTTGAAGTCAGTTAAAAATACTTAAAAATAAAAAAATCAAATGATACGATTTTTAAATTTGATAAATTGATGCTACTTATATGCTATATATTTAAATATACTACTTGCGTCTGAAATATGACATATTATATTAGTATTTAAAGCTTGAATAGACAAACATAAACAGATACTCCTAGCTATATATATTTAAAGATCTAAATATAATTCTACTGTTTATAAGTGCCTAGATCAAATAGTAACTCTTTTATGCATACTAAGTAGGTTAAAAGTAGACGGAACGCTAACATTATAACTTATATTAACTTAGAATGTAACTTTAACGAGATACAAAATTTACATAGCGTTTTATTTTAATAAGGTTTTCAAGAATGTTTTATAAAGGTAACTAAATAAAATGTTTATAGAAAACTGTAGTGTACTTAAGAAAATGCAAAGTAATATATATTGTATGCAAACAAGTTCATATATACGGTACATACAGACAGAGTAAATTTTTTTGTCGTTTTTTCCGACTTATCTCTGAAATCGCTAGACTGATTTTGATGAGACTTTTGTTAGCGGCTCTGAAAATAGCTATGTCTAGTCTATAGTAATATTATGAAGAATACAATTTGTGATAGTGTTAGAGTAAACTACTACTGAATCGTTTTTGAAAAAAATTGGAAATGAGAAAAAATATTTTTATTGAAAAGGGGTAGAGTCTTAACCAAATAAAAATAGCTGTTTCAAATATTCGTATGCGCTATCGATCTGACGCTTGTATTAGTTACAAAGTTTCCAAGAACTCAATAATCAGAGTCTTTTCATTTCAATACGTACTCGTACAATCGACTACAAAAGTTTATTACACATTTAAAATTACAAATAATCTTAAAAACGTTAAAGGAGATGAAAAATTAAACGTTCGAAATATATCTAGTTTTCCAATTATAATTAAATAGCACATTATGCGGCATAATGCTTAACGTTGAATGTTTCAACTACGTTTTTCTTTATTCCTATATCGAGCACTCTCATAAGTATTATGCAGTGACAAAAAATTAACAATTTTTTTTGTTTAAGTTGACATTGATCGAAATGTCGCATTATGCTCTGAAATTGGAATATACTGATAGTGTTTAGATATTTAGTAATGTCAAAAGCGTTAATACACTTTTGTAATCGACTGTACCAAATCTAATATATACTCATCAGCCTACTTAGGAGTTGGATTTTCATCTGCAATATGATTAATTTAAATGTTGACGGCGCTCTACGATTTCGGGATCAAATTGGGAAAAATTCTCAACTTCAGCGAGTCTGCGATTGACAGCTGCTAGTTTTGTAGTACAAAGGTCAATGGCCTTTCTTTTCTATTGAATTGTTTTCGGGCATATGAATCTGTTACGTGAAGTGGACGGTGTCCTTGGTTGGTTTTTTATGGCGCGTCGATCTTCAATTTAGTACATTGTCCGGCAAGCATTTTTTTCAAGTTCGTCGGAGCGAAACTTGATTAAAATGCTTCTTTTCAATCTTACTTTATCTATAGCAAACCTGCCTTTATATAGAAGCCTTTAAATAATTTATCTTAATTTACTTATTAGTAGATAAAAAGGAAATATGAAAGAGTTTACTGAAACTAGTGTGTTTAACATTTGCGGTTAACTCTTAAACAGCTGAACAAATTACGAGGTCACCGTTTTAACCATTTTTGAAAAACATTGAGAAGTGAAAACTATTTACAATATAAATACGCAGGTACAGATAAAAAAGAAAAAAAAAGAGTGTAATTAACAGCCATCAAAAATTATGTTAAATTTTCCGCCAAGACAAGAAGAATTTAAAGTTCTTAGCTGATTTAGCTTAAAAAAGCAGAAGCCAATGTCATGGTTATCGACTTCAATACCCACCTAAGAAATGATCACGTAACATCTATCAAGTGACGAGCATCGTTATTCGATTATTTAATAAATTACAGCAAATAATAAACAGTCTATCCAATCTATTGGATAAATGTGAGCGATGAAATTTAGTATTAATCGCCTTCGTGGAGCTGGCGATCTATCACGAGGCGTCCGATTCATCACCAGGAGAGAAATCAAATAGTTTAGATCGCACAATTTCATCTGTCCACAATGGAAATTGAATTATTGATGGAGACAATATTTGTTTAGGAGCCGGAAGAGTTATTTTTGAACATCAAATATATGCTTCAAAAGACGCTTTTAACTAAGCAAGTATTGCTTAGTTTCTTAAAGGTGGCATAATTAGTGTGATATAATAGATATGGTATACCCATACAAATTGACCAAAAGAAGTATTATGGATAGAAAGAGATAAATGACAAAACCAACAAGAAAAAAATAAATAATAAGTTTTGTCAGTTGCAGTTGAATGCATCGGCAACCAATCACCTAAAGGTAAGCCGTCCTAATTAGGATGTTTTTGCGCTTTAACATATCTATTTAACGTATAATATAATTGGTAAAACCTTCTTACTGTTGCTGGTTAAAATTTTCATATATTGAAATAAATAAATTAAATTAAAGTCGCACCTAGTAACATGAGACATCTAACTGTCTCTTTCCTAATCATTACGAAGGATTATGAACATATTTTTACGTAACACAAATACGGTGGTAACATTGACGGATCACGTTTGACAAACATTATTATTACGTTCGAGGTTTCTCTGAAATATTATGTTAATTATTGATGTGTGCCCATTAGTGGTGTACTTATTTTATTATATAAAATACGTATTGTTTACTGTTACTCGTTATATTTTAACGGTGATTAAGTGGAAGATAAGGAAGTAAGAAATCATTACGAAATGATTTTAGATTTTAAAGATGTTTACCGTTTCAATTTTGATGACATAATTTTTTTTTATTAACATAAATATATAACACAGATTAATTGATATAAATAAAATCTACCTGATCGTCTATAATCTATGCTATCGAACATTCAAGTTATTCCGTTTTTACGTAAAATGTGAACGTACTTATAAGCAATGACGATTTTTCTTTAAATTACCTGTCAAATATGACATACTGTTTTTTATCAGCTTTCTTTGCGTCAATGGAATACTTTCAATAATAAAAACATCAGTCTGTATAACTAGGAACACTATCTATTTAATTTAAAAACTAAAATTTGTGAAGGATACAGTATCGATTGGAACGTGTTAAAAATTCGCGTCACGTAACGTGGCGTGCTAAAGGCAAGTTCACAGTTACTTTTTAGCCTAAAGCCTTGTTGATGCAGTTTTAGCTCATAATAATTTAATTTAATTTAAGTAAACCTAATTTACATATGTATACGAGTACATAAATATTGTAATTCTTCACATTTTTATTACCTATATTATTTTTTATAAGAGCGAATGGCATATATTTTTATTGTTACCGTTTTTAACAGTTTAACTTTAAAGGTTGCTTTGCTGGAAGTTTCTTTAATGGATAGCGATATACTCTTGGTTCAAGTTCTATCACTCGTGAATGTGTTGCCGTCTTAGATATAAAACTTGAAATAAAGAATGAAAGAAAGAACCCAAAGATAGAAAGAAATAAACAAGTCACTTTTCTATATAGTCACTTTTCGAATATACCATCCCGGGCGTGTCACCCAGTCAACCTAAGCATGACTCACATATTTGCGAAAAATGACATCTTGACAAAAATACGCCGTCATAATAGAAACACGAATATATGTTGTATGCCGGACGTTTCTGAAGCAAACGGCTCAGGAACTCGAATAACTTGGTATTGTGTTTCGTAGCTTTGTTTTGCGACATGTAATATCCTTGCACGTCAGCGACTGCGTGCGGGCGTGCATTATGTACGTCTTAAATTAACTATTTAACAGTATCTATGTATAACTAGATTTCTCGAGGAGGCCTATGTCAGCGAACAAGACAATCATTAAACCGGTGTCTAAATAAGATAATATGTAAACAATAAATATTATGATTGTTAATAAAGGCTTTATTATTATTATTATGTATAACTAGACATGCCCCGCGGTTTTACCCGCGTAGTTCCCGTCCCCGGGGCTGTACCGGATTATAAATATGAATATAATATAAATATAAATATTTTCAGGACATTTATACACAGCGCCATCTAGTTCCAAGCTAAGCAGAGAGCTTGTGTTATGGCAGTTGCCATATATATAACGGAATAAATTACATATACATACTTTTCATTTGTAAATACATACATACAAAACATAGCAACACCCAGATCCCAGAAAAATACAAATGTAAATTACGAATATATTTTTCCGGTGTGGGGATCGAACCCACGACCCTTCGCGCAGAAAGCAGTTGTGCTACCACTGCGCGAAGCGGTCGTCAATAAAGTATCCTATGTGTTAATAAAAGGTATCACCTATTTACATACCAAATTTCAACTAAATCCGTCCAGTCGTTTTTGCGTGAAAGAATAACAAACATACATCCATATATACACTCTCACAATATCACATTTATAATATTATATAATATAATAGTACGATTTCTATGAAAATGTGAAAACTGCGGAAATTTTCGTACAAAACAAACGCCAATATGGGTCACACCCATGAATGTGTGATTAATACACCCACACATACATTCACACAAAATTACAAATAGGTGTATCAAATTTAGTTTGACGTCATATCGCATTATATCGCTTTGGGCCGCGGCTTTGAACGCGTATGACCCATAATAAAATTAAATTCTTTTTTTTTTTATAATATGAAGAGTGGAGACGAGCTGGACGCACTCCTGATGGTAAGAGTAACGCCAGCCCATAGCCAATGCAGTGCTACCCGGAACTTCGCTATAAAGCCCAACTCCGGGCAGGGGTGCACTACACCGACGCTCCCCACTTTGAGTCATCAGATGTTAAGACTCATTAGCCCCGTAATTTCGCTGGCTACAGTGCCCTTCAGACCGGAGCACAGTGACATTTTCACTTCACTGTTCAGGCGGCAGGTAGGTAGGTAGGTTTAAGGTTACAGATACGATAGGTACAGCGTGAAATAAGTCGCTTCGGGCCAGCATAATAAAATTGTAAGTTATTAAACGCATTACCGAATGATACAATTTACCTTAGAACGGTACACTTGGTTCGTAAGCTTTCGGACTCCCGCAAAATGGTTCTCAATGTCATTCAGTTTCTTGCCTTCAGTTTCTGGCAGGATGAAGTAGAATATGATACAACCAACAAGGCTGTAAAAACATTATTACATTGTCATCATAAATATATGTACATTTTTAACTTTTATTTTTAAAAAGCTATATTATGCCGTGACTTAAACTAAATCTAAAGCAAGTAAAAAAGCAAGTAAAGTACACATTTTCGTATTTACGAATTTAATTTTGAGGCATTTAGTCCAACGTGACGGCAAATGTATGCATTTAAAAGGAAGTTTAAAGAAAGAAGAACACAAGGATATGATCGGTACCTTATAATACCATAAATGCCATACGTCCCCCAGATAGAGAGGGTATCCACCATGCTGATGTATAATTTGTTGGTAAGGAAGCCGAAGATATAGCCAACTGCACTGGCGAGCCCCGCGCCGCCAGACCGCGTACGAGCGCTGAATACCTAAAGATAAATAGTTTACTCAACCCAAACACAGATGGCGCTTTTATACAATAATAGTAAAAATGTATACGATATTAAATAAAATTGGTAGTAAATCTTATATTTCTATTACATTTTCAAATAAACTTATTTCAAAACAATGAAATACATATAATTTAAATACAAACCTCTCCAATTAAGATCCAGGGCAATAATCTTATGCCGGTGTGAGTGATGAGGGCCAACAACATCAGAAGTGTTGTAGGTATCCATGAATAAGGATTATCCTTAAACATAATAGTAAAGAAATTGAGTATGAATTTTCACGATGAAAAACTTTCTAATGAACAGCTAAGCTTATATCAGCGCCATCTGTTTTTGCTTGTACGCTCTAGTAACACAAACCCTTCGTTAAATTTCCATACGTTTACTTATAACCTCGGTAGATGGCGCTACAAGTCGTATAATGCCAGAAGAAAATTAAAAGTAAACTTTCTTGTTTTTTCATAGTGTTAGTTAGGTTCACGACAAATATTAATCATTTATAGATCAAAATAATTAAATAAATAAAAAAATAATAAAACATGATTATTTACCGAAGCTATGATTCCGTCAGTCGTATTGCTGATGTTGACCACAGGTGGTGATGCCAAGTCACTGGTCTGATAGTATTTTAATAATTGTATTAGAACCATTATATGTATCTTTAATTTGTATTGACATATATGACTATGTATGGTGCTATGAAAATAAAAACCAACAATAAATTTAAAATAAAAAAAACGGTTATGTTAAATTAAATGCCCCATGGCTAATGCATGTCAGTGGCAAGGGTGACATAATCACATGCCCGTCTTTCAAGGAGAACGCAATGGCGGTAAAATCACAGGAACCAACAGGGTTGGAATTAAAAAAATATTTTTGTGTTATACAACATCACGAAGCGACTTATAGAAGCGAAGCAGCAGTGAAATATGTTGCGAAACGGAGAAAATTATTCATATATTTTGTGGGCTTCCTTTGCGTGCGCAGCGTAAACGGTTCAAGATACCTAAAAATTATGTACGAGTGAATTATTTCTCTTTAAATGATCTGATCTAATTTAAGCTGATGTACTTTAAAAAATTGTATCCTTTTAGAAACTTCTTAACCATGATAATGGAAATCGACCCGGTCGAAGTCGCGAGCGACAGCTAGTATAGTATAGAATACCGTATGTATATAGCCGTCGTAGCCAGCGACCAGTAGGCAGAACACGGCGGCTCCGGCAGTGGACAGCAGCGTGAGCGGCCGCTTGCCCGTGCAGTGCACCAGCACCACGCACGCGCCCGAGCCCACGATCTGCAGCACGCCCAGGATCAGCGTCGCGTAGTACTTGTCTATAGGCGCTTCCAGCATTTGGAAGATGGACACCGAGTACGTCTGTTGAGTAGAACATCCGTTTATATTACACTTTATAACAACCAATAGGGCTAAGTTCAAACCGCCTTTACATCAAATACGACCCCCTGAGCTGGTTTTAGTCAAGGTGAAACCCCTATTTGAACATAAATTTACTTATAAAAACACCTATTTTTACTTGACCACAACTATTTGACCCCCCCGTTGGTGCCAAAGCTGTATATTTTTTGACCACGACTGACATGTGACCTACCTAGTATTTTGTGTTTTCACATACGTATTTGTATCATCTTATGTGATTTATATACGTTTATTTATACAAAAACAATTACACTAACCTGAAGAGTGGTCATTCCACTGAAATGGCCGACGAAAAAGGCCAAGCTCACTAGGAAAAACGGGAATAGGAAACTCCTCTCTGTATACAACGATGCACGCTCCCAAAACGTTTCTTCTTCACCTTCAGCCTCTGGACAATAAGACAATGACAATTAAATTATTATATGACAATTAAATTATTATTAATGTCAGGATATAGGTACATATCCG
>DWAJ01006636.1:0-10171 GCA_018238005.1 Eurema mandarina | reverse complement strand
CGAATTCTGATTAGTGGTTTAGAAGTTACGAGGGAACAGATGAACATACATACATACATACATACATACATACATAGCCTGTCAAAATCATAACCCTCCTTTGGCTTTGCCGTAGTCGGGTAAAAATGGGTACGTGTTAAACGTGTAGAAATAGGTACAGTGTGAACGACATCGCGACGGGCTAGCTAGTATTTGTAAATTTTAAACAGTCTTGTAAAAGTATTCGCAGATTATAAATTCTTTAGTGTGCAGAGGCTTATATGGCACAAGAAGATTCTCTTTATTCGTAGGTACGATTAATTTGAAGCTTAGTGAATTTAGTATGTCTTCTGGACGTTTACATGTTCTTTATTTTTCAGGTCTTCGGAATAAGTGAGTTATCAACGATCGTAACATTCTCCGTAATAAATAAAGTGTCGTACGGCGTACCTCTCGGTGAGCCAATCGGCTTCGATTATCGCCCCGCGGAGACTAATATACCTTACTGAATGTTTTTTGGGGATGTTATTTTGCGTCGGACGCAGATGGCGATCGGTCCACGTAAAATTGCCGGCTATTGAGATCGTCTGAGACGGCAGTACGGCACAGTTGGGATTCAGTAAGGGTCACTTAGCTTAAGTAGCTTCTTAGAGCACGTACTATTCCTGTAGTCAGCAGGTGCGTCGCCAATCGTTAGGGTTAGTGATTGAAATTGCACACGGCTACACCGAGGGACGTTTTGGTGGAATGATATAGCACGATTTACGGCGGACCTTTTTATCTGGTACATATGTAGGTACGAGTTTGTTCAGTTTGCTTGGTAGAATGTCGATGTAAGGACATTTTAAATCAGTACTGCGCATTGCTAAATATTCGATTAATAACGATTCTAATGTAATTGACACATAAATAAAAAAACAGATCCTCTGGTGTTTAAGAGTGCTATAAATTTGTGCACTATCGAGGTTATTTCCAATATCTTCATATTTATCTATTTAAATACTGCGTAGTTGTCTAGCGTAATAGCATTAAAGCAGTATGTTATTAATTTTAATAATAATTTTCTTATTTCTAATTAATATCATATGTATATGGAAAATCATTAAGAAAATGCTTTCAAAACAATGCCTGAACAGATTTATTTAATATCGCGCAACAATTTAAAGCTTCACCGCTTAATGAAAGTTCGTAAAGCATCTAAATAGCGCCAAGATGCGCATACGAAGCGGTCATATCTTTCAATTAGTTCGCTGCAATATACAATATCTAATATAAGAACGCAAAAATAAACATAGCACGGAGTCGAGGCAGATATTAAAGGCATATCTCTCTATTATGAGCGGGAAGTTGTGTAATTTAAGGGTGTATTGCGACGCGGCATATGGTGAACGAAAGGGTTGTGTTCTATCGATGTTTGCACCTAGTTAAATTATATGTAGCTACTGCGTTTGATATTGATCATGATCAGCAGATTTAAATGCGCGTCATTAATATATTATGCTTCTATTATAGATTATAAAATAAACGTTCGTACGTACTTATGTTAATTATAGTATAAAGTAAGTACTTATTTTAAAATTGGTTTGACAGTCATAATGAATCGGTCAGTAAAAAACAATATCAAGGCAAAGACTTATATCAATTTACTAAAATGTAACACTGAAGATCAAGCTTAAATATGTTGGTACATATACGAAAAATTATTAGTACCTACGATATTTAAATAAAAAAAAAAATTATTATGCTGTGTTGTTCGTTTGCATTCGCTACATTTAGCTGTTATATTAGAATTATAAGTAGGTATATGTATATTTGGAACACGCATAAAATAAATAAGAAAAATGAAAACCCGTGGTTCGTTTCCCCATCTTTAATAATAGAATAAGTTAACAAATTTGTACTAAATTAAGTCTTATTTACAATATCTAGATACATATTATATTAATTCAGTAAATAATACTATTTCTAGCACGAAATATGTAGATAAGAGATAAGTTAAATGTAAATAGAATGGTTTTATTCATTCTGTGATTAGTTGTCGATAATTAGGGAGCATCCCTCATGATTGTTCATTTCTCAGCCACAGCTGCACTAGAGCACGGTTCGATTGCAACTAGCTAAAGAAACTCAGAAAAGTACAGATCTATGCTTTGTTGGTACTTTGTATTGTACTAGGGTTAACCTGTGAAAATATTTTCAATACATTTTTAAGCCTACAGATAATTACAATAGTATTAAAAGGTAGAATCGTGTAGTAAGAGATGTCATTACGTTTCATTCAGTAGGTGGGAGTACCTACCTATATTTTCCTTGCCAAAGATTATTATTTATGACTGTTTCCCACAATTAATTCCTTTCTCGATTTTAAAAGTTGGCAACACAGTCATGAAGTCATTGGTGCAAATCACAAAAAAACACTTTTGACCGTCTGTCAATATAATGTTGAACTGTTTTTTCATTTATACTTTTTGTGCTTTTGGCTTATATTGTATAACAACTGAACATAATCACTTATCTAACACTAATTTAAACAATACTGCTGCCTATAAATGTGTATGAACGTTAACGCAATATCACTGAATATATTATGAATAAACTTACACCTTTCGCACATCATGTAATTTCCATTAAAACGATATTTGCAAAGCGTAAACACCTTCAAATTGGTTGTCAGAAAACATAATGTCAGAAGGAAAAGGGTTGGTTGCCCTTACCCTATTCTTGACATTTTAAATTGTTTATTTGCGAACAAGTGTCGAGTTATTTATTCAGTGACGGCGTTTTTCCTGTTTGCACACATGTACAGTTGTGTTATGTTATTGATTGCTGTCTATCTGTCATAAAAATAGAGTTACCTCTATTTTTAGGTTAGGAAAAAATGGTAGGTATTAAGCAACCGTCATTTTGTCCAATTATGTCTGTAGGTATATACTACATTTAACCCGCAGTTTCCATCGTGTTGAATTAATTAAATAAATATCGGAAAGAGAAATTTGCTTATGTTAATTCTTATACCTCCAATATGGACAAAATTACATAAAAATCTGTCCAGCAGTTTTTGCGTGAAAGCGTTACAAACGTACTTTAACGTTTATAATATTAGTAAGGCTTACCCTTACTAATGATGAAACAAAGTAGCTTTTGACTACTGTCTGTATGTATGACCAGATAATAAAATTGCGAAACAGATATTAATACATTTTAAAATATATATAGTGATATTAAATTTTATCATTTATTTAAATATTTATTTGTGTATTATTAACAACATTTATCTTTGGTCACTAATCTAATTAAATTTTTGGTATAGCAACACTGTCTATGGTTATAACAAAAGTAGTGTTAAGGCGCGAAAAAAATTAAAAAATAATTAGATGTTGACGATTGTTTGTGTAGTGTATTTAAGATTGTTGGAAATAAGCCTCTTTATTCATAAAATCGTAAGGTAGGTATTTAAAATATTATCTATTTTACTATTGCGTTGTTACTTTGTGGAAGTCAGTTTGCAGATTACCCTCATATTTTGGTAATATAATAAATAAATAGAAATCGACGGTATCTGTATAGCCGCTAGTACCTAAGTGGTTGTAAATACCTATTATCGAGTTGGTTGTGGTAATAATAAAATAAAATTATAGACTTTATTGGTAGTATAACCACATTTGCAATGGGCGCTACATTAGTTGTTATATATTTATCAAGAAATAAACATAATATGTAAGAAGTAAATATTTTTCCCCTGGATGATATTATTAAAAATGAGCTAAATTGAAGTGGGATAACATTGGGTGAACTGTTTTCAGATAAATGAAGATGTAAAATCAAATGTTATGACAAAAACAACTATAAACCATAAGACGTAGACAAATGAATACCCTCCATCTTTTTGAAGTCGGCAGATACAAAATATTACGAAAAGGTTAGGTACGTAGTGACTTCAGGCGTATTATATACCTATAGCATCCAGAAGAAAACAACAACAAGCGTAAAAACCTTTATATTCATTTACTAAAACCCACACTCATCTGATTATTCATGTCATTTATAATAATACTAGCTGTTGCCCGCGACTCCGTCCGCGTGGACTTTCATAATATAAACTTTGACCTTTCCCTTCCCCCCTTATAACTTTTTTCCAGTAGGCTATGTTACCCTCCATCTTTTCAACTAACTGTATGCCAAAAATCAGGTCGATTGATTGATTAGCTACGGCGTGATGCAAGGACAAACAAACGAACAAACACACTTTCACATTTATAATATTAGTATATATAATCTTCTGAATTCCTATTTATAATGAAATCCAATGTTATGTTATGTGTGTCTTGTGTCTAATGGACGTATTAGTACAAATTATACTTTTATCGACTTATACAACATTGTTTCTTATATTTCAGAATTGATAAGAATGCTATTTATATATCCTTTTGAAGTATATATTTATAAGTCCTTTTGAATTTATTTTCTACTAGCAGGCCCGTGCCCACTTTGTGAGGCATAATGTTAACAATCCTTTTATATAGCCTATGACACTCAGCAATAATGTGGCTTTCTATTAGTGAAAGATTTTTTAAAATTGTTGCAGTAGATCCCGAGATTATCCCCTTTTAATTTAACAAACACACAAACTTTACTTCTTTATAATATTAGTATAGATAAATATGTTGGGCAATCTATCCGTAAATTAAAAGTACTTTAAAGAAGTCATCTTTTACGCTTTTCTAATATAATAATTTAATACTATAAATAATTTTAATGGCAATATACGTTGTAAGATGTTAGATAAATTTAAAGGACTTTACTTGCCCTTAAATGATTCAATGACGGTGGCAAATAAGGGAAAACGGAATTAAAGATAACAATTAACAATAATTATGTGGGAAATATAGTTGTGTTTCAAGTGTTGAGCGTTTGGGTGAGCTAATCACTGGGTCGCGGGCGCTGACAATTCGTAGGTTAGCCGCGCGACCGGCCGCCGCCTGCGGTAACCCGCCAACCCGCCAACCCGCCCTGATATAACGGTTAATAAGTCTGTAATATCTTTATAGTTTGCGGTTAAGGTTATGCTAAAGACTATGTCAGACGTTACAAATTTTGAATTTCGAACCATTGGATTTTTTTCCGCGTAGTGTAGGTTCATAAGAAAAAACTTGAAAGCGTCATTTATGGTTAGCTATCTGAAATATGAAGGCTTGTAATTTTTCTGTGCGCTATAAAAATAAATAGGATTAATTATTCAAATTACACATTGGTTTCAAGTTATTAATTATAAATGTAAGAGCTAAATACTTTAAATATTCAATAAAATATAAGCTTTAAATTGTATTCAGCAATAAATCTATGTTTCCTATCCACTCTAACAAACGAGTCGACCATGTTGTACAGATAACGAAAGCAACTGTCAGAATTGGCGCGCTTTTCTCAAGGAGCACGCAGGCGCGGCCGAGCGGGATACGGCTATGTTCTTTTTCGTTTTCTCCGAACGACGTCTGCGGATCGCGGCTAACCTTCGGCGCGAGGTTTGCGGCGGGAAAAATGTGTGTTTCGGTGTGCCGATAGCGGAGTGCCGCACTCCGCAGCCACGCCCAGCGGAGCCGGCGCCCGCTAACGCGTCTTGAGCCACTTAGGCGGTAAGACGGAGCGCACACTGGCACCTTACTACTACTGCATACTACGATACTGTAATATTGCGTCTTGCTTTAGAATTATCTTTCAAAATTTGTTAAAGGTAAAGGTAAAAAATTTTTTTTGAAACTACAAAGAGAACGTAGTATTAATACTGTTGATTCGACCTGTCTTAAGCAATAGGATTTAATAAACTTTTACGTTTAAGTAGCTTACGTGTAAAACATTTAGTTTAGGCTTAACCTGAAAAGTCATAAATTTTCAAACATCATAATATGTGCATTTATATGTTAAGCTAGCGTAGTTGGATAAATATTATATATCTGAACTCTTGACCAACATTACTGTTGATTATAAAGATCTGCTGCTGCTGCGTAAGCTATCTCGTAGCTTCAAGACTCGATAGTAAAGGTAGACTTGTGAACTTGTGAACGCTGTCTTAGCACCCGGCCAGATATGGAGCCGCGAGCTGTCAAAATGGAGTGGGAAAAAAGGCGGGAATGTGGCCTCGCTTTATGTGAGACTCATCATTGCGTTAGAAGGAGAGGATGCACCGCCGTCTGCGACAGAGTGGGACACCGAACCTCGCGGTTTATAAGAAAACCCAAGACGTTGGGCGTGTTTGGCGGGTGGGCGTTTGGTTTCGAGCTAGTAGTTGTGCGGTTTGCGTGTGTGTGTGTATCGGCGTGTCGCTACGTGTGGCTGTACACCGCAGGTGTGTGGGTTCGACCGAACCCAAAGAGGTTTCATCCTTTTGTCAACGATACGATGCTATAAGCTTCTGGCTTCAATTAAGTGCGCAGTCAAATTTTAAAATGAATTTTTCATTCACGGAATGCAGACGATGAGTAATAAAAGTGATTCTACTTGCTTTCACCCTTACGCTGTAGATGTGAATATAGAAAAATCAAGTCGTGCTGGAGATGATTTTTTTAATTCTGACAATTTATTGTTCAGCAAGGATTAAATATTCGTTAATATTTTTTTACCTTTCGATAAAAATTTTCGTCATACATACATAATATAAAAAACAAGTAATATACTTACTTGACGAAAACATTTAATTTCATATAAATGTCATGTATGATTTTTTTTGTTTTTATATACGTTACAAAATATCACGCCAAATAGTCTTTCTTCATTGACTGTTACAACTGGAACATAAAGTCTAGAATTGTTTAAAGTGTGGTTTACAATAATTGAGAAGGGTATCTATTCAGTATTAATATGTTCACAGTGACTGACTTAATCTATTCAGTATTAATATATACCTATTAATTATCTATGATATATTAGTTTAATGATAAGAGTGATTGACGGTTTTGTTTATTTTGCTTCCTTAAGTATTTCACTTGTTTTCTACGAAAGATTTGATGGTTATTTTGTCACTTATCTTGTTTATAGATTTTTTAGCTATATGAGTGGATGACTGAAAAATTCAAAAACATTATATTGAGTCTGGTTTTCTTTTGTTACACCACGCTACGGTGCTACGATATGCCTACGCCTTTCTACGAGAGGGCTACAGACGCTATTCAAAATTTAAGTTCAATAGTGCTCTATGAGTATTTTAAATCAAGATTTTATTATTTGGTAAAGTTCGTATACGAAGGGATTTTAATTTCACTAAACTTTATTATGGAAAATGAAGAAGGTACTCCATTTACTTCAGGGTAATCGAAGAGTTACTAAATAAAAAGTGAATAAGTCGACAGAATATTTTCAAGATAATTTGATAATTTAATTTGATTATAACCTTGTCTAGATATTAAAATAATTTTCTCAAAAATAAAGTATCTTTAGCCAAAAAGAAATATATCATAAAAGCAAAGTACGTCCTGGTCCTACATCTAACTATCTCTTTAATACTTATTTGTACACCCACACCTACAGCGTCCCCCTGTGTCGCGTCGTACCGAACATCTATGTGTGGGTGGACTTCTTTCGCGTACCCCTGTGTGCGAGCGAATTTCTTTCGAGACGTAATAAGGGGACCGTTTCTTTCCCGCTAAGGTTTTAATGTCGACCACGTTTCGGTGGCGGACGCGCGCCTTCGCGGTGATCCACGAAACTTTTTTTGTTGTACGGACTTTGTTGTGTGCCAGTGACATTTAAAAAAAATAAGATTGATAGTTTATAATCTGTGAGTATGCGATTGTTTATCTGTGCAAATAATAGTAATAGTAATAAATATAATAGCGTAAAATTAATTAATGGAAAGTTTGTGTAAGTCTTTGAAGTTGTGGGTCGGGACTCGGGACGTAGGCATGATGCGTGATGTTTTCGTGCAGACCGCAGCCTCATTAGCCTCAGCTCACACTACGCCGCGACTATTAAACTTGAGATAACGGCACATATTGTGATAGCATCGGGGATACCTTTGCCACGGATTAATTAAAGTTATGCTTGTTTAACTACTTACACGTGTCACGAACTGAAAACGAAGACGCTTATAAGATTATAATTCCTAATTCACAATGAGATGAAAGTTCGTCTTTGGGGAGCATTATTATTGTTTATGAGTTATTTTAATATAACAGATACGAGTTTTGATTGTAATTTTATTTAATACTTAAACAACTATTAACCATACAAATAATACAAATATTAAATGTTCCTAATATAACAATTACAATTTATTTTTAATTTAATTTTTTTTTTAATCAATTGAATATGTATAGTTTAAATTAGTTATTATTAACTAGTACTACCACTTATAGTATTAACTAGTCTGTTATTGGAATATTACAAAATATCGTACATTAAAACCTCTTTAATAAGTGTCAGTAAGAGCGAGAAATCATTATTCCCAATTTCCGTAGCTCGGTTAGGGACTTGTTAAAAAGTTAGTCCAACTCCCATTACGATGAACTTCCCCTTACACCTGTCTTTAATTGACACCTTACGAGTGTTACAGCCGTTTTATTGAAGTGTGTTATATTAAGTAATTATTAAGCTATGTGAAAAACCCTTTTATTTAGCTTCTCATGTTCCAAGGAGCGAAGACAATATTGAATAACAAAACACATCTATTTTATGCATACAAAATGTTGATTTAGTAATTACAGGCAATATATAAAAATATTTAAAAATAATTTGGTGTTAGTCTTAGTGCCACGTCACCTTTACTATCAGTAATTAAAAATCGTTTTTGTATGAGATCGCGAACGAAAAACAATATTAGGTTTTATTAGTGAAAAATAATATTTGAACGCTAATGTTTTATTAACTTAAAAAAAGATATAACCTTATTAAAAAATAGATATTTTAATACAAGGAAAAATTAAACAAAGCTGTCAAAGATGAAAGTCAAAGCTTAAATTTTTCAAAAGGTAAAATACTATAGTATTAGTACTTACTTCGAAATTATTAATTCATAAGAGCGAGCGTATATGCATTAACTGATTTCATATGCGTAATGAGAATGTATTATTCAAGATTAATCCTATGTGAGATTTCTTCGTCTGTTGTTGAAAGCGGGGAAAATTTGAGGCACCGTGAAAATACAAGGGGAGGGTTGATTTGAAACTGGAATATTGATTCGAAATTAAATAACATTATTCTTCATTTGTTTTCTTATAGTTTTTTTATTTAAATTTGAAAAACTGTTTTTTATAATACTTAAAATTACGGGATCAATAAAAGACGTGTATTTTTGTGCGATAAATAAAATTGCGGTAAATAAATTTATAAGTGTACTAGCTGACTTGACTAGCTTACTTCGATGGGTGTAATGTTAATTATCCTTTTCGGTTTTTTATATAGCATAAGACACTCAGCAATAATGTGGCTTTCTTGGTGAAAGAATTATTAAAATCGGTTCAGTAGATACCGAGATTACCCCTTACAATTTAACAAACACACAAACTTTACTTCTTTATAATATTAGTATAGATAGAATAAATTTTTTAATTATATTTTATTCGATATATGTATTACGTTTCACTTTCAATTATATTGTATCTAATTTAATATATTGTAGCGCTCGGCGCATTCCTACCGTTTTTATTTAAGTGTTTGATGGTGCCTGATGTTGTTTATTGTCACCAATATTAGAAAGGGGCGAACCTTATGTGCTTTAGGAGAAAATTGTAATTTGTGAAAACAATTGAAATATTTTACGAAGAGATACCATTTATTTAGCCTATAGACTGTTTCTTATGCATTTGCGTAACAATATATTTTTATTCATAAGAAAATATTAAGTATGTGTATATTAAGTATTTTAAGCGAATAAAAGACGAGTTACGCAGAAATAAACGTCTGAAGAAATTCATTAAATTGGGAAGAACATCAAGTACCTATCATACCTATAATTATTAATACTATTCGGCATGTCATGTACAATCAAGTAAAGGTCAGTATAAGCCTTTTTAAACAGCTATTAAGACCTAAAACCTTAAGATTGGTATAGAGATCTTCTCACGTTGCAATCGGACAACATTAAGGCCCGTAAGGCTGTGACGGGTCGGATATTACATTTGCTAACCTATTTGTAACCGTCGTCCGACGATCATTATCCACGTCCGTCCCTCGGGAAGGAATCCGACCCAGTTCTGTAGGTTCC
>DWAJ01006635.1:0-10171 GCA_018238005.1 Eurema mandarina | reverse complement strand
GCTTGTTCAGCGCCAATGTACCCGATAACAGGTAGCAGTAGCAACTGGTACTTGTGTCGGAGCTGCCGGAGGGTGACCGCTAGGAGCTGCACCCCTGACTTGCCGTGAGCCGCCGGCTGACGACCTGAGTTGTATCTGGAAATATAATGGAAATATCTCTTACAATTATTGTACATCATAAGCTTTTTTTTTTATTCTATAAAGTGGTGAGACGAGCTGGACGCCCTCCTGATGGGTACAGCTGTTACGGTACATGAGGTCATATATGTATTGATAGATCTTTTAGCTGACATAAAGTATCAATTAATTTTTTTTAAGAAATGAGTAACCTATTAGTAAAAGTAAACTTCACAATTATTTTATATTTTTGAGACAAATCGAATTTATATTACTCGTATCTCTAAACTAGCGACCATCCCCGGCTTTTCACGCATATATTATGCATGTACATATTAAACACTTGTATGTTTTTTTTTTAATCACTCTGTCTATATTCTATTAGAAACGCATCCGTTGCGTAGTTTTAAAGATACATAGGGATATAGCGACAGAAAGCGACTTAGTTTTATATAATGTGGTGATAAAGAAACGTTATATATAAATAAGAACGGTCTGCAATTCAGAATAATAAAATAAAATTATAATAACCTTCCAAGTGAATCCACACCAACGGCTACAAGGATGCACGCGCAAACCATGCAAGCTAAATACGCGCCGGCTATGACCTGGATCTTCAGAGCTGATGGTGGCTCCAAGTTTGAGTTCTCCTGAATACAAAAGTAATTCGTTAAGACCTCACATATGTAGTAGAGCAGAAATAAGAAGTCTTTATAATAAGTCATTTTTAGTTCAAACTGAAGTATGTAACGATGATAAGTAGTAGGTTATTTAAAACATTTGAGTTTTGACATTCTTAAAATGCAGTAAAAAACTCCATCCTTATTTTTATCCTCAATACACGAATACGTACAATAAAGGCTTTGATTTCTTCTATGTAGTATTCGTTACTGAATATATAAAATATTTAAATCAATCGTGTAATCTCTTTGTTTATGTGGTACACCACCATCTCCGCCCATAAACTAAGTGCCTCACGAATTCGTTGTGACAAAAGAAAATAGTCCTAAAAGAGGCTACACAGCTACCAGCGCTACACACTATCCTACTCAGTGTAGCACAAGCTGAGCCCTCCCCCTTTGCTGTTATTTTCCTGTTTATCTATTTTATTGTATTTTCTTCATTTTGTATTTATAACAGTATTAAAAAATTTTTTTTTTTCAAAGAGGGTAATCAAAATATGCATACATGAGCGTCACTTCCACTGCAGAAGTTGACGCCGCAGGTCCCGCCGTAATCCGGCGACGGCTCCGTGAAGTTAACCAGTGCTATCGCCTTGGGACTCAAGGTCTCATTCACGTAGGAGGTGACCTCGCCGAGACTGGACGATAGAACTGTGAAGATACAATACTTAGTACTTATTAAAAATAATATTTAGTTGATGAAACTAAAAAGTTTCTGTATCAAAAAAATGCTACTAATTTATTGAAATAATATAGTTCGATATACTGTGGGGTTCATTTCTATATCACCCTTACAAATGCTCAACCTTTAAAAACATTAAACGACATTTAATGTAATTGAAATATGAATGGTTTTTAAATAAATTGATTTCTGAAATTTTTAGAGAAATGTATACCATTATAGGAAAATTCAATTTAGCAATATTTTTTCTGCAACGGAACAAATTTTATATTAACTTTCGTAAATTTAAGAATTTCAAGTGTATTTTTTGGTAAACATACCTATTTAAAAGTAGTTTCGAATGCCAATTAGAATCCGAGCTGTTTAAGCCATTTTGGCACCTAACAGCTCATAAAGCGCTATGCGTAATATTGTCAAAGGTACAATAAATAATAATTGTGACAAATTCAAGGTAAAGTGGACATTCACTTTGGGCCCGGAAGGACCTAATAACCTGTTCTTTGTTTTAACTTTAGCTGGTTAGACAATGATTCGGCTTTAACACTGTATTTTTATATTCGATTAAAGCGATGATGGTTAAATTAGTCTTAACTTAGTGTTGCTTACAATAAAAAAGCTGCACATAAAAATAATTTTTTTTTGGTTGGGTTTTTATATAATGTATAAGTTTATTGTGTTACATAATAATAACGATGATAAAAAATTGAAAAGAAAATCAATATGAGTTTTTCGAAACACAAACTTCAATTTATATAATTTTATATTAAGAAAGATTCCTTCTACCCCAAATCCTATTCCCTTTATTCTCGGAGATCGAGACCATGTTTTCGATTTCTACGGAACAAATTCTAACTGTATCTTACCATCTCTTATTGGGTAGGATTTAGGAAGCACCCTAAGTGTAGATTACTAAAAGTAACACTACTACGCTGCTGCGTACAAACGGCCTAAGTAATAAAATTCTTCCGTATTACAATAAATTATTCACCAATTAAAATTATGTACAACAGTGGGTATATAATTTTTCGATAAAGTATTACACACGATACAATAAAGATAACATAATATAATATATTTATTTACGGAAGTTATTTCAAGAATTTTATGCAAATCAACACGAGTTTGAAAGTCGTGCGCTAATAATTTTTATTTTTAATAATTGACTCTACCTAGGTAGGTTGCGTTTCAAAATCTAGATAGCAACAAATATTTATTTTAAATAAAGAATGCAGTTCTTTTGTTTTATATTTACTTCCTTATTTAATTATAAACTCCTTATACAGTCTTCCGGTTCTTAGATGACCTAGTATTAGAACATTGTCATAATTTTATATCAGCTTAAATTATACTATCTAGATGATAAAAAGCCTTATATCTCGGAAAAAATCTGTTGGAATCACAATTTTTTAAAACAACAGTTTTAAATCACATCGCATGCTTATTATCTATGACGAGTAGAAATTCTAAACATTTTATCATCCCATATATTTCACAAAAATCTTAGGTAGGTACTTAGGTAGGTAGGTGGGTTTTGAAATGAAACAAAATTAAGCAGTTATATGTTTTACTCACTTGCCGACGATATAAGATTTCCCCAAATCTGTGCCATTTGGTAGAACATGAAGAAAAGCCCAAAGAATCGCATCACCAACACATCGGCTGGTATTCCTGATAACTTCGCGTACGGCTCAGCGACCTAGGACATGAGATTTATTCATTTTAGCTAGTATTGTCACCCTTGTCTATTTTTTTTTTCAAATAAAAAATAAGCTTTATTAGGATACTACGCATACCTAAATTTTAAAGGACTAATGAGTTTAGTAGGTTAAGTATGTAATGGTAATAACATAGATTTTGAATTTATAATATGTGGTGGAACAGCGTCCATAGAATAATAATAAAAAATTAAATATATTGTCATATAAATATGTGGTTAAATTCCTATTGAAGTTAAACCTCGTTTAGTGCAACGTTACCCCGTTTTCATAGGACATTCTCTGTCCCTAAAATAACCATAGCAGTAGAGAAGTAACATGTCTCAATTTAATTTCGTACCACTTATTCTATACCAAAAATGTTCTTATATACATATATCACTTATCTAAATTTAGAAACAGGACATAGAATGCGATCAAATAGGAACTTAGATCATTTACAAAATGATCACGAAATATTACGGTAGGTTTTTTTACACATGCAGTTAGTTACATGTATGTAAATTAATTCATACTCAATTCGATACAGCATTCCATTGAATCCGTATTCGATGAACTTAACACAAAGAAAATTTTTACGTACAGACAATTGTCTATTTAAATTGATGTTAACTAAAAATATAGGCCGTGGGAAACTAAAAATAACGACTGAGGTAAGAAAACTTCCACTTTAAATATATAATCTAATAATACATTAGTTAAGCTTATTTTTAGTTCTCGAATATTATTCGTTGAATGTTTCGGCCTTAATTATAGTAACTTGATTTGGTCCTTTTTGTTAAGCAATGTCTAACATTACAGTTATAATTAGTGTTTAAACTTGAAAATCTCGTTTTTATATCAAGCCAATGTTATATTATATTACATTAAATCATGGTCTAGACACATAGTTAATTGACACGCTGTGACAATGTAACAAAAACAATGTGACAGTTACAAATTGGCGCGCTTATACATACCACAGATAAGTAAGTACACTTAGCGCACCAAAGAGGTCCGCCTCCGAAGCCCACCATCATGCCCGCGGGAACCAGGGCGTGCAAGCGGGGGTAGAACTGTGCTGCGATGAAGGGCATGTAGGCTATGAAGGACACAGCTACCGTCCACTTACATCCCAACCACCTGGTAGATAAAAAAATATACGTCACTATTATAATCATATTCTGATTCAGTATTAGATTAAGTAAAATTTCTTAAATAATTATGTCTAGTAATTCGTCGTTATAAGATTTTTGTAACATTATCAATGATTAGATGCTCTTGATATTTTGAATACATGTAACAAAGTTGAGTAATCAACTAAGGTCTTGTCTTATAACTTTTTCAAACATATTTCATTCATCTGCACTTTCGTTGCAAGTAATAAGGAACTAATAAATACTAAATAGTTAAGATTTATTTCGTCACATAATTAATCAATCAATAACGTCAGTTTCTATGATTGATAGTTGTTCTAATTGAGTCATAATTCAATCTTATTTTCCAATAAAAATAACACCGATTTGCGTATAAAAAGAGGAAAAGGTGAACAATACAAATATTGTTAATTTCTCGTTATAAGATAAGTACTATAGCATTGACCCAATAGAACGGGCGACCTCACAATGGACAGTTGTACGTTTTGTCTTCGAATCAGCTCATGGTAAAAAAAATTAGCTTATGAGAAATATAGTTTTATAAAAACTAGAATATGTTCTATACAAAACTTACGTGGCATCAACGTTGATCCTAAACTTTCAATCTTTCTTCAGAACCTTTGGGTTTAGGCGCTAGATTACATCCGCACCAAATTTTATTTATAATATATTTTATATTTAGATACTAATTGTATACATGTAAGCTCATAGCGTCATAAACGGACAGAAATACAACGGCAATCATAATGTTTAGTAGCGATTGAGTAGTGTCGGGAATTTAGAATGGGTACATTTTCATTTAATACCCCGGAGACTGCTTGCGTGAAAATATCTCCATTGAACCAATATCTTATTGATAAAATTAAAGTAATTAAAGATAGTTAACGTTGAGGAAGTGAGGTTTAATAAAAAAGTATTTATTTAATCGTTTTAAGAACTCATCTTTAAACAATATTTCCAAGAAAAAAATCTAAAGGGAATTATATCAATAAAAATATCTATCTGATATGTCGAGATTTGTTATGGTCATGCTATTAACTTAATTATTACTTTTATATTTGAAAAATGAGGTCACATAACAGGCTAAGTGCTCTGTTTTTGTCACAAGAAATTATAAACGCTTAATTTTTAGTTTCTAGTATAAATGATTTATATCGATTTAAATCATTCTTACCTACTGAGGTTTTTAAACTTCGTTGTTTAATTCGAACAGCGTCTTCTTATTGTGTTCATTTAGGACATTGTTACTATCCAAGTATAGAGACAATTTCAGGTATTTCTTTACTATGTAAGTCTAGCTATTATTTCTTTAGAAATTGAGGCATGTAATTAAAAATCAAGAGTTTTATTTTGCCTCTTTTTTGAGCATACATACAGCCATTCCGTTTCAAAGTTGCAAAAGCCTAACAAATAATTTGTTTGCACATTCGTACATTTTTACATTCCTTACAACAATTAAAGCAATTCAATATATACATACTAATTACCTTAAAGCATCAACTTACTTTATAACCAAAGCCGGTAGAAATATATTGGACAATATTAAAGAGAAATATATAGCGGCCAGGGTAAAGGTGCCTGCAGCGGCGTCAGTGTTGACGGAACTCTGAAGATTAGCAGCGCCATGGAAAGCCGTGAAGTGTATCATGAATGCGAATCCTAACACGAAAATGTTCCTGTTGATTCGCCATTTTTCATGCGTGCCGAATGTTACCGGCGAAGCTGGCATCTTTGATCTGAAAATAACGTTCTATTATTACAGTGAAACTTGTTTAATGAATATGACTTGAGATACTTAGAGATACGCTTATGTAGGATTAAGGTTTCAATAAAAAGTGCATCTTGTTTTTTCATATGTTCGGAAATAATCTTGCTTATAATAATACTTGAACAACAGACTTTTTTATTAATACACTGTGAAGCTAACAAGTAACATTTATTAAGCTATTTTGCGTATTTGCTAGCATCTAGACAAGGTCTAATCTTGTTGCAGTTAATAACATAATCTTATAGTGCGAGACCCAATTTCCAAAAAGTCTTCAAATAACGAAATTGTTCGTCAGGAAATTATGCCCAATAAGTACATATCAAAAATTTGCATGACGGAGGTAGGACTGTACTATTAATCCTAGTCATAATTTTTAATCTTTACACAGAAATCGATGTCTAGAATTGATTTATTTAATAAATCTGTAACAAACATCAACAAACATTGATACATAGATAACTACTGTTATATCTATTAAAATTATGCTAAATGTTATTGCAGACATAATAATATTATGATTAATAACTCGTAGGTCGATAATAAATCCGACCAATTATTATGAGTTAATATTCATATGACGTCACAATCACGTCTAAAGTAATTGTTTAACTTGATAGTATTTTATTTGTAGGTCCAGTCAAGGTCCTATGATCTACGATAATTATTGTGATTGCGACAAGCATTTATAGTTTTTTACAATAAGTAGGCCTGGTAGCCTATTACACCACATTATGCATGATCGTGATATTTTATGACAAAAAATTATGCGTTCGCTTAATATTCCATACAAAAACCGCGATTACTTTACGCGATTGATAATTTCAATTTGTATACATAGTATACGTATGAAAAATAAAACCAACAGGATCTAAAAACCGTTTTAAAAAGTTAGTTTGCAAAAAACTCATATATTCTTTATTACAAATAAACGATTGTGTCTTTTTCTATTTCATCAGACAGATTGCACTTAATTTAATAAGAATTATTTTATTCATATTATCTTTTATTATTTTTTTTATTTATACTTACATGAAAAAAAATAGTTTGGCTATAGTTATCTGAAGACTGCATAGGACAGCATAACCCTTCTTATGAAATAAAAAATGTTTAACGCAATGTACTTTCAACGCAATTGTAATCATTTAGTCGTATCAAAAAGCTGTGTTATTTTAACCTCACTGAACTTATTCCTTTAGGCTACTCCATTTGACCCTCTGAAAACTAGACCAGCCAGGGTCGTGCTCTCTATTGTGAAATACATACATGACACTACCGTTTATTAGCATTTTATTCAACACCCGTTCGATCACATATCAATCAAGTCAATTACTTAGTCGTGGTTATAATAATAATGAACGTGACATATTAATTCTATATCCGGTTGTTGCCGGCTGCCTTCGAATTGTTTGCAATTTGATTGCTGATATAAGTATTGAACTGTTTAGGAGCGAAATTATCAAATACCTAAAGAGAGACAATTATTTTGTAGTGGGTGAGGAGGAAGAAGGTTGTAACCTTCCTTTGAGATAAAGGATCCTCGACTACTTGAAACACTGACTGGCCGACCGTTAGAGTCTTGAAAATCGTTGTCGAGATGTTGTATATGTATATGCTAAGTCTCGAACAAATATCATAAGTGCGATTCAGAATTCAGCGCATTAGTTATCGTTAAATGGGGAAATCCCCATGTACGTGTGCAACAACAACTTAAGTAACTTTACAACAAGTAAAGCCGATAGTATCTGTATAAAGTATGATACAGGGAACTATCCTGACAGTAAACTGGCTCCACAACAGAATTAACCAGATAAAAAAATAAACTCTATACTTTTAATGTCAAGTGTCGGTTACTTCGCAATGGGAATTCCCTTTACATATTTAATAACCACAAATATATGTGTAAAGTTTCCACTAGAGGCTGCCACATAAAAGTAAATACTGTTTCTTTCGAAGTCTACGTTGTGACTTCATAAGACTTAGCATTTACACAAAATTTAAATTTGAAAATTAAGGGCCCAAGCGCGCGTTAAAGTCTCATAATAAATCGTACAAGTGACTTATTTATTAGTTCTTAAAAATAAGTGGATTTTTATACCGGACTTGTAATTTAGGACGCTAAAATAAATTGACGAAAATTTATTTTAAAGACAAGTTTAAATTAAATAGAATGTCACCGAGTCGTGTTATTTGGCGATAATAATTTAACTACTGTCTTACTTAGAATCATTTTGGTTTGTATAACCGCGCTTTTTTACTTTAATCTGTGGTCATAAGTCATGGCAACACTACATAGTATCATGTTAACCAGCCTTGATATTTTCTTAAAACAATTTCATGATTTCCCGTTTATTAAGTTATCTTTAAACAATCAATATGTTTATTATAAATATTACAAAAACGATTCGTTTCATTTTATTCATCATTAGATAATTATAAATGCTAAATTATATTTAGGTATATATGGAAGTCCTAATTAGTCTTTTACAAGTTTATAAATTACTAGCTGACCCGTGCCCACTTCACCACATAATGTTAATTATCCTTTTCGGTTTTTTATATAGCTTATGACACTCAGCAATAATGTGGCTTTCTATTGGTGAAAGAATTTTTAAAATCGGCTCAGTAGAAACTTTACTTCTTTTAAATATTAGTATAGATGAAAAAATATAGTCATTTTATGATTTATGTCACCAAGCCGTGTTATTTAACGATATGTAAACTAAGTACACGATGTCCAACAGCCGTATTTGTCAAATCCGCTTAAATACCCGCTTACATAATCATCGTGGTACGATATTAATGAATACATATTGATTATCATAAATACGGCTTAACTAATACGCGTATATTTACATTGTAATGGTCGTATGAAGCTCGTCAATTCGTTCAAATATTTTATAAGTTTACCTGTTAGCTGCCAAAGACAGTTTTGTACGTGATGTTATTGAGGAGCCCGTCAATTCAATAGCAATTATTACTGAGATTAGTTTAATTAAAAAAGTAGCCTTACACCCCAAAATATACATAATATTAATGTTTATAGGTCAACAATATATCCTGTGCTATTTATAGGAAGTATAGTTCTAAAACTATACTTCTATACTATAATATAATAAAGCTGAGTTTGTTTGTTTGTTTTTTTGAACGCGCTAATCTCAGGAACTACTGATTGGAATTGACAAATTCTTCTTTATTGAATAGCCCATTTATCGAGGAAGGCTTTAGGCTACATAACATCAGGATGCGACTAATAGGAGCGAAGAAATACTGGAATAAGAAATCGACGGGGACGAGGTCGCGAGCAGCGGCTAGTATTACTATCTGTATATCCCAAGTCAAATTAAAGAACGCTAAAAGTTACAAGCTAGTTAAAACAATAAATTAATTGGGTACTCTTACACAAAATGTTATGTAAAGACTGTATAAAATTATAATATGTATATTGTATGTATGAGTACATGTTTGCCAAATACACCTAAGTCTAGGTAAAGAAACTTCTTAGCTAATTATAGAAATCATGTAAATGCCTTAAAATTAAATTATGCAAATAAATTTTATGTCCGAGCTAAGCACTGCTATTTATTTTTCTTAATGCACACTATCCATATATAGTAAAAAATTACTTCGTCATTTTCGATTTGCAACCGATTTCGATTTTCATAATACTTATGTGAAATCTATTACAGATAATTTCTTTTTTATTATAATTATTAATTATTAATACGTCTACCTGATAACTGTAATCGTATTAATTAATGTTCTTAATATCTCGTAAAGTATGGAACGGTAATTTTATTGTATCATAATATCTTTTAACAGAAAGGAGAAAGGCAAAACCGACAGAGAAATTCTAAGATAAGTAAATAACTATTAAATTCGTGCGTTAATTATACAGGGTTGATGCGACATATGGTCATTAAATTTAATCACGTATACTATTACTAATTTTCAGACCGTACTCAAAAAATCATTAAAATAGCATCAGTAGTTTAGCCGCAATAAATTTTCTAAGTTTTTGCTATTTAATGACACGATGTATCTGCACTAATCAGCTGTGAGATTCTATCCAA